>RJWT010019058.1:0-18569 GCA_004365215.1 Cuniculus paca
GTTAAATGCTTAGGCCACAAGATCCTATTTTGCAAATAAGGTCCTATTTTGAGTTTCTAAATAGACATGAATTTTTTTAGGGGTGTGGCTCACGATTCAGCCAATTCCACCATGTTTCGTGTGCTTCAAGGAAATTATATTCAATAGTAGCAAATGCAATGCTCTATACACGTCAGTTCACTCCATAACCAATACTTTTACTCACTCCTAAAATCTGAGAGTTAATTGTCTCTTTGTTCAGTTACTATGAGAGCTGTGGTGAAATTTCAGCTCTCTTGTGTTTAATTTTTATCCCCTCCTGATTTGAATGTGTACATTTCATTTTAAAATCTTTGATTCTGCTCTGTAGATTTTAAATCTTTACAACATAAAAATTCAAAAATTTCACATCACCTGTTTGGATTTAACATATTCACTTTAAAATGTCCCTTTATAAATAAACTATTTAATTGAATTTTTTGTTTGATATTCATATAGCCATGCCACATTTCTTTTTCAGAAAGCATACATGTATAAATTACTTCTGTCACATGTTTTAATATTTTCTATATTTTTAGATTAAAAGTGATCTGTTTGATACTTTGATCTTGGATTTATGTATCATGCTTATAATATTTTGTTATGATAAAAAATTTAAGTACAGTGCCATGTGAAGAGGATTCCAATGATTAGAAATGAGGCATTTTAGCTTCAGCAAGCATCATAACTATAACAGACTGACAAACATGAAGGTGTTATGTTTGAATGTATGAATTTATACTAATATAAAAATATTCACCCTGGAAGCTGCTCAGCTGTTTTGAAATGGTTCGTAAAGACAAAAAACAAACATTTATCTTGCCTTTCTTATGCGAATGTACAACTTCGTACATGGAGTATTGTAGAGAAGTGTTCTTTCTGTATCAAGTCTGAATAGTAAGAGAAAGCTATTTCTCAAAAGAAGAGTAGCAGTTATCTGTCGAGTAAATTCTATCTTCAGAAAACCACGTCAGCTAAGAAGAAATGACGGGATTAGTGTCAGCCTTTTGCCAAACCCAGTGAATGAATAAATAAAAGTAGGCAGTGCTCATCAATGATCTGATCACCACGTTTGTCTTCAGAGAAGAACACAATGCCTCCCATGATATGTTGTCTGGTTGATAATGGTGATAATGATAATAATATCATCATCATCACCATCACAACTGGATCTAACTTTTGATTAATAATAGATATAGGACAGAAGAACATGGTGAAGAGCACCAATGGGGTGAAATGAGCAAGCCCAGTCTAAAAGAAATTCAACAGGATGAAGACTCAACCTATTTAAGATATTAATATCAACAAGAATGTAATGATAATGCAGATTTAAGTACACTTTCTGGAAATCTCGTTAAGAAAGTACTTCAGAAGCAAATGGTTAAATATCCAGGTTTCTCTTATATGAGAAACATAAAGTATATATAATTTAAAGAAAAAAAGATAAATGATAGGAAACTTTACATGGATGGGGTGGTGTCTCGGGATGGAGGGAGAAAGGAGGGTAGGGAGGGCAAGAGGAAGTAAAAAGAATTATGATGTGATGCCAATCTGCCATATGAATGCACTCATTTTGGTTTGTAAAACATTTACTATGAAGAAAATTAAAGAAGGAAGGAAGAAAAGAAGGAAAGAAAGAATTTTGGGGTGCTTTATTTTAAAAAAGACATTCTATGTGTGGCTATTGGACATTTCCATACTGATAAACATTTAATATTAAGGAACTATATCCATTTACAATACATCACAATACAGTATCTTACAATACAGTACAATAATGACATTGTACACATATTTTTGGTAATAAAATTTCCTATATTTTAGAGATACCAGCTGAAACATGTGTGGAAGAATTTAAACTAAAGTACATGATAAATAGTGTGAGAGTGGGGAAATGAATAAATTGTATTAGTTTGATCATGAGTTGATTGCTTTTAATACTGGGTGGTAGTTATTTAGGGTTCATCATACTATTCTTTCAACTTTTTTCAATACTTAAAAATTGCCATGAAAACAATTTAATAAAGGATATATTTCAGTGTTAAATTCTCCCACCTTCAAAATTACATTGTCCTTTCAACTGTGATTCATGTTCTCATCCACTGCAAGAAAATTATGCCTTTAAAAATATCCATCTCATTGATTTTATGTTTCAAAGTAACATGTGAGCTGGTTTTATAATTGGCTATATGTCACTGATCTCCATATGTATTTGATTTCAGTGCATAATAACCTCCATTTAGGCATTTAAAAAATCCTACTATACAAATGATGTATCTTTCAAGATTGTATTTTATGAATTAAGTTTTTGGCTGTGTCCTTTCTGAAACATGCCATCTCTTTAACTTTTTGATGTTTTCTAATAAATTTAATAGAATTTATTTTGAAAAGTACAATGGTGATGAATCATATTTTATTCTTAGATGTACAATAATAGTAGGTTTACATATGATTTTGAACTGTAATGCAGAAAGATCCAGTATACTCTTCACTTATTTTCTTTATTGATAACAGCTCAGAACACTAATGTACTTTGCCACAAGCTGAAAATGGCACTATTAACAACCACCATCTTTACTCAGTAATTGAGTTTCATGTGCATTCTTTTTGAGATATGTGTTCATATATGACTTTATGTAATTTAAAACTATTTTGATTTATGTGACCACAAAAACAATAAAGATACAGAACAATTTTATCACCACAATACCTTGTTCTGCCTATTAGAGCCACAGCCATCCTCTTCCCTCTCACCCTTACTACCTTCCAACAGCCATGAACCTCATCTTCATTTGTATAGCAATTCTCATTTCATCTATGCTACGTACGTAGAGTCACACAGCATGTCATGTTTTAACATTGGCATACTTCAGTCAGCATAATTCCTTGAAGTCCATGCAAATTGTTGTGTGTGGAATGTCACTGCTTGGCATGGAGGAACCGTAACATTGAGAAATGTAATACTGTATTTGACCTTTTATCATGAAGTCTTGATGGACTCACTGATTCTTTGAGTTTCAAAGATAATTTTTCTATGTCAACAATCATGTTCTCTACACAGAGGGCTGTTTTTCCTTATATTCAAAGTGTATATCTTTATTCCTGTTTCTTAACTAATTGCAACAGCTAGAATTCTCAGAACTATAGATAAGGCTCATGAGAGTTGATTATTTCCATTTTAGAGGGACACATTCTATCTTTCACCATTAAGTACAATTACAGCAACAAATCTTTTTTGTAGGTCTTCTGCGCAAGCTGAGAAAATTCTCTAGTCCTTGTTTGCTGGGAATATCTATTAAGAATCCATGCTGAAATTTTGTCCACTGATTCTTTTGCATTGTTATATGATTCTCCTCCTCTCTCCTGTCAATATGTGGATTATATTGATCAGTTTTTGAACACCGAACCAGCTTTGAACACCTAGAATAATTATCATGGCGTGTAATTATTTTTATACATTGCTGGATCCAATTTACTCATATATGTTGAGTATCTAAATTCATGTGCAGTGGTGGTCTGTTTTCTTTTATCTACTCTTTTTACCTAGTTTCAATGAGGATAATACGAGGTCTATGAAAGAAATGCAAAATGTTCTCTCCATTTTTATAAATAGGAAAACTGTACAAAATTGGTATTGAATATGCAAGGATGTAAAGGAATACTAAAAGTCAAATTAAAATTTTGTTTTTTCACATTAACACACATAATAGATAAGAGCTTATCTAAAAAATAGCATAGTATTCATTTATCCAAAGGCACACAAACATATCTCTGAACACACTGCTGTTATTATTTTGAAGAAAAAGTTAAGTACATACATGTTGTTCCAATATAATATATACATACACAGACATAAATTAGCACACTGTCAATTTAAAGACACAGAGAGATTAAAAGTAAAGGAATAGACAAGAATTATTGGGCTACATCCCCCTACACTGTGGAATGGGCAGCCAGCATGGAAAGTGCTCAGTACTCAGCAGTCGGCTTGTCCAGACAAACCCAGGGTGAATCCGCTCTAACAAGAGGGAACACTTTGCACACAAACCCCTAAAATATGACTCATTCTGTTATAGAACTATAGATATTGCTCCTGTGGTCTAAAGTACAAAATCAATAGTTACCATAGTTTGTCAGTTTCTAAATTGTGCTTCACGCTGTCATCATTGCTAATTGTACCATTGTAGCAAGGATGTCATCTCTGTTGTAATCAGGTGCTGTCCCTTGTGCAACAATATTGGGAAACTCTGAGATAACAACCTCATCACAGCCCTACATCAAAAGACTAGGGACTGAGACAAACAAAAGCTAACATTCCACTCTCAGTTAATTGTGAAGGTAGGATCTTGGGACACACACAAACCAAGAATCTCCTACACACAGAAGATGTCCCTGAAGAACATACTTTTTCTAGAGAGGCCTTGCTACCTACCACCAAAACTCATAAGGATCATAGAAAACAAAATGAAAATTCTTTGAAATAGAAAATGTCAAGATAAAGGAGCAAAATGCAATCTCAGATCAAGTTGAGGAGACATTGACATGAAAACTCTGAAGTCATATACCTGAAATTTCTGAAATGATAGCGACTGAAGTAAAGAAAAAACTCCATGAGACTGTAGAAGATATCAGATCAGAAAATGACAACTATAATGAAAGAATTGCTGAGTATATCTAAAGAACATACAGATTTAAACAATAGAGAAGCATAGAAAAATGATGGAAACCTTGAATGAACAATATAGGAAAGAATTAGAATGCATGAAACAGATTCAAAGAGATATCCAGGAAATTAAAATTTTCACTGAAAACCAGCAAAACTGCTTGAACAAAACTGAAGATAGACTTTCAGACCTTGAAGACAGGATTGCAGCTAGCAATCATGAAAGGAAAGATCTCTCAAAAATAATAAGGAAGCAGGAAATGACAATTTAACAGCTGCAAGACAATGCAAAGAAAAACAATTTAAGATTGACAGGTGTTAAAGAAAAAGCAGGAGTCAACACAAAAGGCATAAAAAGACTGCAGAAGTAACAGTAGGAAATTACCCAAGCATGAGAAAAGAATCAGAAATACAGATAAGTAAGGTATATTGGACTCCATAGCCATAATCAAAATAAATCTACACCCAGACAGGTAATAATCAATATCCCAGAAATTCAGCACAAGAACAAAATATTAAAGGCTGTTAGAGAAAAGAAACAGATCACCTATGAAGAAAAGTCCATCAGAATCACAGCAGACTGCTCAATCCAAAACATCAAGTCAAAAAGAGTTTGGAGTGAAGTGTTTTCAGTCCTGGAAGAAAACAACTTCCAACCCAGATTGATTGTACCCTGCAAAACTATCTTTCAAACTTAATGAAGAAATAAGATACTTCCACCAAAAAGAACAACAGAAGAAATTCAAGACCACCAAACCAGTCCTATAAAGAGTACTGAAAGATATTGTAGAAAAATACAAAAATGACTACAAAAACCATGAGTCAGGGCAAGCAATTAAACAGAGGGGAAAAGTAGGGAATCAATGGTAGGAAAAAAACATGACAAAGATAGGCCAATACAATAGCAGTTATAACCATTAATGTAAATGGCCTCAATTCACCAATCAAAAGAAACAGACTGGCAGAATGGATCAAGAAACAAAATTCAACAAAATGCTATATACAACACATTTAATTCAAAAAGAAACTCATAGACTGAAAGTCAAAGGATGGAAGACAATACTCCATACAACAGGAACCTAGAAAAAAGCAGGGGTAGATATTCTGTTTGCAGACAATGTGAACTTTAAACCAAGAATGATTAAAAGAGATAAAGAAGTCAATACACATTTGTTAGGGAAAACTTCAAGAGGAAGAGATAGCAATCATAAATATATATGCACCAAATACAGGAGCACCCAATAAGAGAAATATTAATAGACATGAAAAATCAAATAACCAATAACACAATTGTAATGGGGGACCTTAACACTCCATTGTCATGAAGAGATAGATCAACTAGACAAAAAGTCAGAAAAGAAATAATGGAACTGAACCAAACTTGTGAACAAACGGACTTAGTAGATGTTTACAGGGTGTTCTACCCAACAACATCAGAATACACATGCTTCTCAGCTGCAAATGGGATGTTCTCTAAAATAGACCATATACTAGCCCACAGAACATGCTTAAGTAAATGCAAAGGACAAAAAAGTCTCTAGAGGATAAGGTCAAAGGATCAGGGAACTAAAGTATCATGTAAGTTCACTAGCAAGATATGCAGACTGCTTGTTACATTGTTTTTAATGGAACTAGGGTGATGATCTATTTTTAAAATGTAAAGCAGTTTGCCTCTAATTTTTTAACCTGACAAGGTGGGAAGTTTAAGTGAGACAAATAAACATCTTTATAAAGTTTTTTAAAAACCCAGACCTGAGGATCAATGGAAAAGAACAGAAGATGCAGACACAACTACAAACACAGTCAGCTACCTTATATTTGACAAAGGGGCCAAACAAGCTCACTGGAAAGAAGACCAGCCTTTTTAATAAATGGTGGTGCAAAAACTGGCTTTCCACATGCTAAAGACTAAAACTAGACTCATGCCTATCACCATGCCCTAAACTCTAGTCAAAATGGAGCAAAGATATAAATCTTAAAACAGAAAGACTAAATCTACTGGAAGAGAAGATAGGTAGAAGTCTTGAAGACACAGGGGTAGGAAGAGAGTTCATGAACAAAAGCCAAACTGCACAGGAAATACTTCAAAGAATCAACAACTGTGATCTCATCTTATTAAAAAGTTTTTGCACATCAAAAGAAATCACCAACAGAGTGAAAAGAAAACTCATGAATTGGGAAAAATATTTTAGCCTACTGACCCTCAGATAAAAGACTTTGATCTAGAACATATAATTTTTTAAAAATCAAGCCCTCCAAATTCAAAAACTCAATTAAAAAATGGGCATCTGAGATGAATACACACTTCTCAGATGAAGAAATACAAATGGCAAATAAATATATGAAAAAATGTTGAACATCACTTGTCATTTGAGAAATGCAAATTAAAACAACACAGAGATTCCATCTCACACCAGAAAGAATGTCTCTCATCAAACAATCATCAGATAACAAATGCCGGCAAGGCTGTGGGGAAAAAGAAACCCTTCTCCACTGTTGATTAGAGTGTAGAGTGCTATAACCACTGTGGAAATCAGTCTGGCGATTCCTCAAAAAACTAGGATTAGAGGTCCCATTCAACCCAGCTATTCCTCTTCTGGGTATTTCCCCAGAAGAACTGAAAACATCATACTACAGCAATATATGTGTACCCTTGTTGATAGCAGCACAATTTGTAATAGCTAAATCTTGGAAACAACCCAAATGCCCATCAACCGAGGAATGGATTAAAAAGATGTGGTATTTTTATAGAATGGAGTACTATTCAACTATAAAGAAAGATAGCCTTGGGGCTTTTATAGGTAAATGGACGCAACTGGAGATCATACTCATAAGTGAAATAAATCAGACTTGCATGTGTAAACATTGTATTGTCTCTCTAAAAAGAAACTCAAAGAGTAAATAAGATCTAAAACATAAATAGATATTGTGAAAGGGAAAGAAACTGCCTAAAGGGAAAGTTACTAGGAGGGGAGAAAGGAGAAAAGAATAGGAAGGGGAAATATATACACAAGATAGCTAAGATAATTGTACCACTCATTCTATTAGTTCATTAAAAGGAACAGTTAGAACTTATATTGTTTGATCAATTTTGTGTGTCTATATCTGGTAATCTGAGCAACTATTTTGAAGAAAATACGCAATATAATAACCATTGTTAATTTCCTATCATTTTGCTTTGAAATTCTGTATCATTTTTATTTTTATTCACTTTAAAATAAAAAAAGAATTACTGGGCTAAAATTAAATAAAAGAAAGTAGAATTAGGTACACTAACTTTAAGAATAACAGATTTTTAGCATAGTTGGAGAGCTCAACAGCTCTCTGTAAGAAATGGACAGATATAGCCTGTAGAAAATCATTAAGAACACTGTTCAAATTTTAAAAATAGAAATAACACAGGGTTTATTCTCAGATCACAATGAAATCAATCACAATTAAGATAAATTAAACACAAAATTGAACTAAGTGAAATGAAAATACAGTTTACTGAATTTGTGAAATGTAATGAAAACAGAGATTAAAAGGAAACTTAAAGCATTTCATATGCACATTACAAAAGCAAATGACCTAAAGTCAGTCATCTAAGTCTAGGAATCTAGACGAAGAAGAGAGAATTAGATCTAAAGAACACAGAAAAGAAGAAAAAATTCATAGGTATATAAATAAATAAACTTTAAAATAGGAAACCAATACAGAAATCAAGAAAACTAAGGGTGGTTCTTTGAAAAGACTGATAAAATTGGTAACTTTTAGATTGATAAAACTTATTACACTCAGGCTAACAGAAAAGGAAAGAATAAGGACACTCATTGTAAATATTAGAAACTAAAGAGGGCACATTACTATATGCACCACGGAAATTAAAATGATAGTAAGGGAGCATCAGTAACAACTCTTTGAAACTGACAACCTAGATGCAATAGATGAATTATTCGGAAAACAAAATTTGATAAAACTCGCACCCACACAAAACAGATGATCTTAGGAGTCTTTAATTTACTAAAGCAATTGAGCCAGTAACTAATGCCTTTCCAAAACTGATACCTCAGGCTCATGCGAGCTGACGGGTGAATTCTACCAAATATCTCAGGAAATGATTATACCAACCTCTATAATTTCTCTCAGAAGACAGGAGAGAGAACACTAACAGAATTTTTGAAATCAGACTGCCCTAATACCACACAAAGATATTTCAAGAAAAGAAAACGACAAACTAATATCTCTCATGAAGGGAAACACAAAAATCATCAACAAAATAGCAAACCAAATGCAAAGCATGCAGAGTTTACACCATGACCAAGCTGTACTTAATCTTACACAGGCAAGGCTAGTTCAACATTCAAAAATCAGTTAGTACAATACATCGCATCAACAGGCTAAAACAGAAAAATCAGTCACACCAATACATGCAGGGAAAAAGTTTGACAGACTATAATCATTCATTATAAAAACTCTCAGCAAACTAAGCATCAACAAAACCTTTCTTAACTCGGCACAAAATTTCCACAAAACCCAAAATTACACTTAATAGAAAGCAGAAGCTTTCTTACAAAAATCAGGAACCAGGAGGCAAAGAGGTCTCCTTTCATCAATTCTTTTCTACATCACATTGGAATTCACAGCTAATGCAACTACACAGGAAATGAAAGTATTTAGTTTGGAATAGAAGAAATAGTCCTTTTTAGAAAATTCAAAAGAATTGACTAAAAAAGCCTCCTTTATCTAATAAACAATTACAATAAGGTTGTAGAATACAACGTTAATATGCAAAATTTGACCATTGTCCTATGTACCAAAAATGAGTAAGTACTATTTGAATTTAAAAATTACAATACCAAATCCACTAGTACTACAAAAGTGAAATCATGAATTGCAAATCTAACAAAATATGTATAAAATCTATGTGAGCAAAACTACAAGATATATTGAAAGAAATCAAAGAGAGTCGAGAATAAGAAACCAGAAGGTGACTTCTGGGATGGGAAGGCATAAGCAGGATAGGGGAGGAAAGAGAAAGGGGAAAAGGGGATTGAAATTGCCTAAGATATGTTAAATGCATATACCAATTTCTCAAAATAAACCATATCATCATGTAATATGAATGTACATTAATAAAATATAATTTTTAAAAAGAATCTAAAGTAGTCCTAAGATACAAAAGAGGAATCAAATAAATGGAGAAATAATCCATGTTCATGGAATGAAGACACAATATCTTCAGGATGTGAGTTCTTTCCATCTGGATCTATAGACTCACTACAATCCCTGACACAACCCCAGGAAGCTACTTTTTGAATGCTGCACTTTGGATATGAAACATTCCCCAAGGCCCACGTATTGAAGGTTTGATTCTCAGGTCTTTGCACTATTGAGAAACGCCACAGCCTTTGGAAGGAGGATCCTAGTGGAAGGAAATTAGGTCACTAGGATGTGTTCTTGAAAGTCACTGATTGAGAAGTGATGATGCTTGTGCTGTTTGCTCCCTGGCTGCCATGAGAGGAGCATCTCCTTCCCCATGTGCTCCCACCATCAGATACTGCATCACTACAGGCCCAAAGGCATGGGGCTTATCAGCAATGGACTTAAACCCCCAAAGCTATGAGACAAAGTAAATCCTTCCCTGTTTAAATTGATTTTTTGGGGGTATTCTGTTATGGCAACAGAAAGTGACTAATACATGAACACTGACAAACTTATTCTAAAATAGAGAGGAAAAAGACCCAGAATATCCAACATACTGTAGTATAAAATGAGAATAACAGAGTTCAACAATGATGCTCTCTACAATGCTGCAGTAAGCACGGTAATGTGGTTGGTGAAGGAGCACTTGATTGATACAGAATAGAGTCCCGAAACAGAAACTCAAATATAGCAAAAGGAGCAAAGGCAATAAAATGGAGTAAATATGGCCTTTTCAGCAACAGTGCTGGGATAACTGTCATGTACATGTAAATAATGAATCTGTAAACACACACCTTACACACCTCACAAAAACTAACTCAAGATAGATGATAGATATGAAGGTAAAATGCCAAAAACGAAACTCCCAGGAGATAACATGGAAACAAACCTAGATGATTCTCTGTGATGATTTTAGATGGAACATGTTCATGAAAGAAATAATAGATAAACCAGGTTTTATTAAAATGAAAATTGTCATTCTTCAAAAGACATTGTCAAGAGGATGAAGAGACAAGCCACAGACTAAGAAAAATATTTGCAAAAGACACTTCTGATAAAGGATTTCTAGCCAAAATATAAAAGACCCCTGAAAACTCAACAATAGAAAAACAAACCTGACTAAAAACTTGACCAAAGACCTAACAGAAAATTTCACCAAGGAAGAGACTTAGATGGCAAAGAAACATTGAAAATAGTTCTCAAACTATATGACAACCGAATTACACAGAGTAAACACCAATAAACACGCTACACTCCTATTGGCTGGCCGTAATCCGGACACTGCTGGCAGCAGCACTGACAGTGATGTGGGGCAATAGGAGCTCTCACTCACCGTTGGTCTGAATGTGTGTACATCATCTGCTTTGGCAGATGATCTGGCAATTTTACAAAGCTAAACACACTCTCACCAGGGGGCTGAGCAGTGCACTTCTGGTCTGTACTCAAAGCCACTGAAAGCTGTGTCCACACAAAGTCCTGCACACAGACTTGGGAGTGGCTGTGGTGGTTAGGGAGGAGCGTCCATTTATTTGGCTTTGTGATTGCCCCAGGCATTGTGAAGCACACTTCTCAGTGTGTCTGTGTGGGTTACGGAGACGGGCTCTATGTCTGGATTCTCACCCCTTCCTCTCTGGTGCTGTCTCCAACCATGAACTAAGCCACTTTGCCCCCCATGTTCTTCTGCTGTGATATCTCTGCCTTGGGTCCAGCCAACCAGAGACCGAAACTGTGAGCACAATTCAACCTCTCCTCTTTCAAGTTGTGGCTGTTAGGTGCTGTGTCTC
This sequence comes from Cuniculus paca, assembly GCA_004365215.1. Lineage (NCBI taxonomy): Eukaryota > Metazoa > Chordata > Mammalia > Rodentia > Cuniculidae > Cuniculus > Cuniculus paca. Next base: position 11,650 of record RJWT010019058.1, read on the forward strand.
AGCCATGGGAAAGCTGACCAATAGAGCAACTTTACTTACAATTCTCAAAATTAATAGATACCCTTTAATAGGTGAATGTATAAGTAAATATGGCATATTTAGAGATTTGGATATTATTCAGTGTTTAAAAAGATGAACTATGAAGTTATGAAAGACAGAGGGGAAGGAAGTCACCAAAATGGCAGAGTAGGAGTTTCCTGCAATCATATGGCCACAAAAGCAACAATTTTGGTAACTACCCACAAATGAGTTTCTTTGTTGCAGTCCAGGAATCCAGCAGGAAAATCCCAGCACATCATCCGAATAACACAGTATAAATGAAAGAATAAATAAATAAGTCCTAAAAGCAAGACACTTATCCCTAAAAGGGATAAGAAGAACAGATTCATTCTACCCTGCTCTCCCTTCCTCAAAGCAGCACAGCTCTGTGCCCTGGGAGAAGCCCTCAGCCTGCAGGCACCCATGAGAGAGAGTGAGAGCCTAGGGAGTGAGCACCCATCTTCCCCAGCTGTGAAGGGCGGTACCCAAGAGGCACCCATCTGGTTGCCCCAGAGGCCTGCTTCTTTCTCACTGCACTCAGGATGCTGATGTGATCACATGGGTGAGCAGCTGGGAAAGGATGACAGCAGGAAAGAGAGGAAGGGATTCAGCTCAGCAAGGAAGTGGAGCACAGAAATGTGTCCATTGCTTCTACTTACTGTTTGGACTCCAGAAAACCAGCCCCGGGCCACTTAGAATACTTACCTACTGCCTCTCAACTGGCCCCCGGGCACCGCTAATGCTTCACATGCCTCAAACCCCTTACCGTGTCCTGCTCCCTACACACCCTCCTATGTGGTGGAGCGAGCATCTGCTGATGACTCTTGAGCAGATTTCCAGCCTGACTGTGAGGCCGGGAGAAGACACAGACGTGAGAGCTTCAGAAACAGGAAGCTCCCATCCCATACGCTTGGTTTGATGAGATCAAGAGAGGGCATCCAATCTTAAGAATTCCCTCACAGAAGGGAGCAAGAGCATGTTCAACAATAGAAAAGCTCTGGGAGAGTTTCAGAATCCCAAATCACAATGAATGGTGAAGTTGCGTCTCTCCTGAAGTCAGTCAGCAAAAGCTACAAAAGGTGAACACTCCTTGAAATATGAAGGGATCGATGCCAATCTTTACAGAGCACGAAACAAATCAAGGGAGAATGACACCCACAATGGGAAACTTTTTCAGTAGCCATTCCAGCAGGAATGATGTGAAACAAGAAATCAACAACAGGAATAAAATTTGAAAATTCATGAATATGTGGAAATTAACCAACGCCTTTGAATAACTATTGTATTCAAAAATAAATCAAAAGAGAAATTAAAAAATACATTGAGACAGACAAAAATAGAAATGTAATGTACCCAAATCTATGGAATGTAGCAAAAGAAGTTCTAAGAGGCAAGTTTATACTAATGAATAGCAACGAATATAAAGAACTAAAAAAGAAATGCAAACTAAGCCCAAGTTTTCATAAAGAAGGAAATAACAAAATCAAAGCAGAATGAGCTGAAATAAAGAATAGAAAAACAAGAGAAAATCAACCAGTTTGAGATGATTTTGAAAAGATAAATGAAAATTGACAAAGTTTCAGCTAGATTAAGAAAAAGAGAAGATTCAAATAAATAAAATCAGAAATAAAAGGGAGGCATTACAACTGATACTAGAGAAATACAAAGGATCATAAGAGATGACTATGAACAATTATATACTAACATATTGGATAACCTAGAAGAGATGGATAAATCCCATAAACATACACATAAAAGACTGAACAGACTAATAATGAATAAGGATCATTAATAAAAATCTTCCAACAAATAGAATTATAAAACCACATGGCAAGTGAATGCTGCAAACATTTAATAAACATAAACACTAATTCTTCCATGAAAATAGAACCAAAAATAGAATTGGTTTATCCAGCCCTAACAAAAATAAAGAAAGAAAGCTGGGATGTTATGAAAGAGGAATTTTCTCCACATAGCGTGATAACAAGAACTATTCATAAAAGGCTCTTTCAGAACCACAACTTTGCACAGAAAATACTTCTGAAAGGATGTCTGCCCACAACTTCCTGTTCAGCTTCTTACTGGCACAAACCTTGTTATGAATCCTTGTAGCTAAAGGTCATTTTTCAAGACGTCTTTTGTAATGCTCTTTATTTAACTTTTGAAAATTTCCGTGGACTTAACCTCCTAGACCACGCTCATAACATACTACGACATATATTCCAATTACCGTCCTCCAGTATTCCCAAATCACTGTCATTATTCTGTAGAAAATCTTTCTTTGAATGTTATTTAGGTTTATTCTTTTAAAACATTTCCAAAAAATAGAAAAGTACACGGTCCCAAAATTACCCTGAAAAGAAAAGCAGACAAGAAAAGGACACGAGAAAAGAAAATTATACGTTAATATCCCTGTTGAAGATAGGTGCAAAAATACCTTTAAAATATGAGGAAACTTCATTCAACAGCAGGCTGCGGGCATCATCTAATTCCACATGATCCAGTGGAATTCATCTGTGATTTCCAGGATGGTATAATCATATCAATAAATATACTATACCACATCTACAGAAAAAAGAATATAAATCATATGACTATTTTAATAGAATCATATAAAAACTTTTGATACCTCCAGAATTGGGGAAGAAATGAACCCCCAGTATTGGAAAAAACTTTTGACAAAATTAAACATATTTTAATGATACAAAAGTCACAACAGATTAGTATAGAAAGAATGCATCTCAACACAATAAGGCCATATATACCAAGTCCACATCTGACACAACATTCAATAATGAAAAGTCAAAAACTTTTCCTTTTGGATCAGGAATAAGACAAAGATGCCTTCTCTTGTCCTTTTATTCAATGTAGTGGTAGAATTTCTAGTCAGAAAATTTAGACAAAAGAAAAATAAAAGCCATCCAAATTAGAAAGGAAGATGTTACATCATACCTTTTGTTCAGATAAGATGATCATGTGTATAGCAAACTCTCAAGACTCAAAAAAAAAAAGCATTAGAATGAGTACACAAATTCAGTGAAGTTTGAAAAGCCAGATATAAAAATCTGTTGCATTTCTTTGCACTGACAATGAACTATCCAAGCAGGACATTAAGAAAACAATTTTATTTACAACAAAATGAAAAAGAATGAAAGAGGAGTGACTTCCAGGTAAAATGGTGAACTAGAGGTAACATAACTCTGCAAGGGAGCAGAGCTAGAGTTAGAAAGGAGGAGTTATATTCCAAGGAGAGAAAGCTATGAAAAGCTCCAAATAGCAAATATCAAGAAAGAGGTGATAGGGAAGCTAAAAAGGTGGAAAAGAAGAAAGGCAATTCAGGGAAAAGTATAAAGTAGTCTGCAATGCCAACTTCAGCTCCCCAGTGAGAAGGACCCCAACTCCACAAGCACAAGGTAAGTCCAGATAATGCTGAAAGCCCACAAACCAGCAGCCCTGGCCCCAGGAAAAATGAGAGGTCATGCAAGCTGGAAACTCAGTGTAGGGGTTTGGTCTGAACAAATTTGGAATTTGGTCCTGCTGGCAGGCTGCCTTTGGAGAATAAACACACAGCAGTGCTTGTCACTTACAGTGCCATAACTAGGAACCATCTGGAGAGGGGGCTTATTTGAAACTGAGCGCACTGGAGATCAGGTGTCATGGAATGCCACAGTTTAGGGTCACAGTGATCAGGTGTGAGACAGCCGTGAGGAACAGTCACAGAGAAGGGAAGCTTCAAAGATCCGTTGAGAAATGTGAGGAACGCGAAGTCTGGGCCAGGGCGGCTGTGCCAAGGTGGTGAGGAAGGAGACTGAACAGCTGTGGTTTTCTGAGGGGTCCAGATCTGAAAGCCCACTCGGGGGATAGCTCAGCACTGCAGCTGCCCCTCTGCAACACAGAACTCAGAATCTGTTTCCTCCTCTCTCCCGTGCATTGAGGAATGTCACTCTGCTGGGACATTACTCTACACAAATAACAAACTCGCTGAGAGAGAAATTAGGGAAGCAACACCTTTCACAATAGCATCAAAATAAATGAAATACTTAGGCATCAATCTAACAAAGGAAGTGAAAAAAATCTCTACACTGAAAACTACAGTACTCTGAAAAAGGAGATCAAAGAAGATATCAGAAAATGGAAAGATATCCCTTGCTGTTGGGTAGGAAGAACCAACATAGTGAAAATGGCCATATTCCCAAAATTGTTGCACAGATTTAAAGCAATCTTGATCAAAATACCATTAATATACTTCACAGAGCTAGAGAAAACAATCTTAAAGTTCATTTGGAACCAGAAGAGACCTAGAATAACAAAAATGATCCTGGACAACAAAGGCAAGGCAGCAGGCATCACAATCTCTGACTTGAAATTATAATGCAGAGCTACCACAAGGCAGGAGGCATCAAAATCTCTGATTTGAAATTATACTGCAGAGCTACTGTGATAAAAACAGCATGGTACTGGCAAAAATAGACCTGAGGATCAATGGAACAGACTAAAAGATGCAGAAACAACTCCAAACACACCCAGCCATCTTGTCTTTGACAAATAGGCCAAATACCTTCACTGGAGGAAAGATAGCTTCTTTAAAAATTGGTGCTGGAAAGACTGGCTTTTCAGATGCCAAACACTAAAACTAGACCCATGAGTCTACCATGGACTAAACTAAAATAAAAGTGTATCAAAGATCTAAATATTATAACAGAAACACTAAATCTCCTGGAAGACAGAATAGGTAGAACTCTTGAAGACACAGGCTGTTATGGTTTGTGTCTAGATGTTCCCCACAAATCTCATGAAATCATAGGGCTTTTTCAGAGGTGGCTGGATCTAGAGCATGAGATGCTGGGATTAAGGGTGTGTGATTAGTGAGTAAGTTCACTGATTGGTTGGGCATAGTTCTGGCTAGGATTAAGGGCGTGAGTGCTACACCTGCCCTAGGGTGGGTAGCCTGCATACAATATAAGGGACTGAAAGAGGCTCGTCTCTCCTACTTATTGCCTTTGCTGTCTTCTGCCACCATGAACTGTTGCATCTCTGCCATGAGCCACCCTACCTTGGAGTCCACCAACTGTGAACTGTAACATCTACAAACTACATGCTAAATAAATCTTTCCTCCCTTAACTTTAGGCATCAAATGTTTTGTCTCAGCAATGAGAATAGTAACTAAGACATAGGTGTAAGCAAAGACTTCATGAACAAAACCCTGACTTCATGGAAAATGCTACAAAGAATCAACAACTGGGATCTCATCTTATTAAAAAGTTTTGCATAGCAAAATAAATCACCAGTAGAGTAAAAAGACAACCCACAGAGTGAGAAAAAATTTTAGTTAGTTTTACCTCAGACAAAGTACTATATTTAGAACATACAGAGATTTGAAAAAAATCAGGTCCCCCAATTTTAAAGACCCAATACAAAAATGGGCATCTGAGATGAACACACACTTCAGATGAAAAAGTAGAAATGGAAAATAAATATATGAAAAGATGTTTAACATTACTGGTCATTTGAGAGATGCAAATTAAAACAATGCTGAAATTCCAAGTCACTCCAGAAAAAATGACTGTCATCAAACTAAATCAATCATTAACAAATGCTGGTGGGGCCGTGGGGAAGAAGGAGCCCTTCTCCATTGTTGGTGGGAATGCAGACTGGTGCAACAACTGTGGAAAACAGTGTGGAGATTCTTATAAAAACTAGAACTAAAAGTTCCATTTTACCCAGCTATTCCCCTTCTTGGTATCTTCCCAATAGAATTAAAACCATCATACCACAGTGATATATGGTCATCCATGTTTAGAGCAGCACAATTTGTAATAGCTAAATATAGGAAGCAACCCAATGCCCATCAACTGATGAATGTATGAAAAAGATGTGATCTTTTTGTACAACAGAGCACTACTGAGTCATAAGAAGGTTACACTCGAGACTTTCCTAGGTCAATGGATGCACCTCGAGATCATACTCTTAAGTGAAATAAATCAGACAACATGTTTAAATATTGCATTGTCTCTCTAGTATGAGAAACAAAAGTGTAAATAAGAACCAAAATATATAATAGATATTATGAAATATGAAGAAATTGTTTGAAAGCAAAGGGGAATTAGAAAGGTGGCAGCGGGAAAGGAAAGGAAAAGTAAAATGAGAAAAGAAGGATAAATGGAAACAAATCTTTGTAAATAAGGAGGGGAAGAGGGATTGATTGAAAGAAAGGGAGAGGAAAAGGGAAAAAAGAGGAATCAAGATATATCATGTGCAGTTACAAACCTCCCTATAATGAATGTGATCACTATGTATATCTAAATTGTACTAATAAACTTAATTTTAAAAAGAGGAAAACAGAAAATGTGATCAATGACTTTGAAAAGGATGCAAATAAGAAGTTGAATGAATTAAGAAAGACAAACATTTAAGTAAACCAGAGATTCTGGAAAAGAATCAAACAATTAAGATATACAATAGCAAAAATTGATAATGACTAAATTAGTATAATATATTAAAAGTGACTCAATTTAGTAATAAACAAATTGAATGAGTCAAATAAAAAGCTTAGTAGAAAGCCTCACCAATAACTAAGTAAAGATGATGACTGAATGTTAGGCCTTGAAGATAAACTTGGTGAATTATCACATTCATTCAGTAATAAAGAAAAAAATAAGAAATTACAAGCAAAACATTCAAGAGCCTTGAACATGATTGAAATCACAAGCTAATGAATTTTCAGTGTATAATAGGGAACCAAGATACAGACTAAAGCCATACAAAAACTATACAGTGAAATAGTAACAGAAAATTTCCCAAGTCTATGGAAAGACACAGACATCCAGGTAAAGGAGGGTTTTATAAAGCAAAACAGATGACCAGAAAAAAATTTTCCTTA
>RJWT010019059.1:0-18570 GCA_004365215.1 Cuniculus paca
ATACAGTCTTACTTTATAATGCACTGGCTAATGAGAAAAAAGTAATAAATAAAAACGATAAAAAATTGGGGGCAAATCAAATTTTTTTTTTTTTTTGGCACCAGGGATTGAACTCATGACCTCGCACTTGCCAGGAAGGCACTTAGGCCACTGAGCTAATTCCCCAGACCTTATCTTTTTGAGACAGGGTCTCAGTATGCTGTTCAGGCTGGCCTTGAGCTCACTTTGTAGCCCAGGCTGGTCTCTAACTCACAGCCATCCTCCTGTCTCAGCCTCCTGAGTGCTGGGATTACAGGCATGAGCCACCACGCCCAGCTGGTAAATCAAATCTTGAGGCACTATACGAATAAGTACTTGGAATTGCTAAAATAAAACATCAACTGCAAGAGAATAAATTATCGTGACTGTGGTACAGTAATCCTAACTTTGAAAAAAATAATCAGCCACATAACAATCTATCAACAGTAATTTCAACAAAAAAAAATCAGTCAAATTAAATGTTAACTTTTCACTGATCGTGTAGCTCTCTTTGGTTCCGTATCTGAACAAAAGCATAGCAGTTTATATACAGCTAGCTTTATGTTTCTACATATGTGAATTAAGATTCTGAGTTTATATAGCATGACTCAAAGTTAATGAAAAGAAAGCAAATTAAGAATGCTCTTGACAAGCGTTTTGGGTAAGATTTTCTTTCTACACATATAAAGATACCCAGCAGTCACTGGGTGTCCTTCTATAACCCTTGCAGGGCTGCCATGGGCTCACCCATTCCCTAGGAACACACACCGCGCGATCCAATGTGCTGCCGCCCTGCACACGCGTGCTCACCTCCTGTGCGTCTCTCGCTGCCTTGGCGTCATCCTCATTGTAGCGGTTACAGTTGTACCTGAAAGTAAATTAAGATTCCATAAAGCTGTAAATCGATAAAAAAAGAGAACACAGCGCAGGATTTAGAAATTACCTAGAACCAACATTCCCTTTAATAACAGATAAAATTCCTCTTTAGAATACTGGATGAGTTCTTTATCTGCTAATAGAGAATTCCCCACAGTTTATTTCAAATCAGCTCACCTGTAATCATCAGAAAATATTATCATTTCAGAACTTGCACTGACAGTCTATACTCCCTAACTCAATTTTTGTGGTTTTTTTGGGAAAAGGGTCTATGTATTCCAGGTAGGTCTTAAACTCACTAAATAACCTGGCCTAGACTACAACTTGTGGCGAACCACCTGTTTCAGCCTCCTAAGTGCCGGAATTGCACGTGTATGCCACCACAACTCAGTTTTTGTTTGTTTGTTTTTTTAAAGTTAAATGTATTTATTTTATTTTATTTATTTTTTGGTGCCAGGGGTTGAACTCATGACCTCACACTTGCCAGGCAGGCGCTGTGCTGCTGAGCTATATCTTCAGCCCTTTCAGTTTTTGAAGAAAAGGACCACCTTAAATTCCAGGCCATCTGATAATCAAGCCCAATATTCTCAATTTTCCAGCTACTCACCTTATCTGCTCCTTTATATGGCAAACAGAATGAAGAGCTGACAGCCTACTCTGTGAGCAGACATGCTATATGCTTTACATACTATTATAATTTGTTAATGAAAAGGAATGATAATCAGAATGGGAGGGAGGATGCATGCCCAGAGAAGTCAGTTCAGAATGAAGAACACAGACTGGCACTTCTTTTGTTTTGGTTATTTTCTCTTTTATGGGAGCCTAAATTCTGGGGGCAGATATTTATTAAGTGCTTACTACATACCATGCATTTGCTAAGGACTTTAAATGTATTATACTGTTACATGTACAATAATGCCCTCAAACACCTTCTAAAACATGTACTCTGTCGCCACTAAACTGATGAAGAATTGTATTTAGAAAAGAATTACACAGAAGGAGGAACTTCAGAGCTGCTAATGAAACTTATGCCTGTCATCACGTGAGGCATTGTTACCGCCATGCGCAGCTGCCACATCTTCAGAATCTGTTAGCAGCCATGTTTTTTAAATACATTTTATTTGGTTTTAAACTCCATCATTCCCTCCTAAAAGATTTTTCAACTTAATTACACAAATTGAGTAAATGTACTCCAAAAGATAATCAATCCATCTAAATATCCTCGCCTATACTCATCACCAAGGCCCAATACATCTCGGTCCACAATGAGATACGTTACTGACATCTACAAAACACCCCATAATCCATCCTCCTACAAATACCACTGATTCTGGGGCTTTACAGCAGAGAAAAATTACATTTTGTGGTTCAGATGTAGTTTGTGGAATCAAATCACAAATTTTGCAAAGCCAGGGTTACATTTTATCTGCTTCTAAGTCTTTGGAACTTCTTTCCTTTCCATCATTACTCACCAATAGCCAACAACTGATGTAATCTTAGTTTTTAAAGAAACAAACGAAGCTGGGCGTGGTGGTGCATGCCAGTAATCCCAGCACTCGGGAGGCTGAGGCTGGAGGATTGTTAGGAGTTCCAGGCCAGCCTGGGCTACAAAGTGAAGAGCATGGCCAGCCTGAACTACACAGTGAGACCCTGTCTCACAAGAAAAGAAAAAAAAAAAAAAGTAACAAACAATTCATCTGGTTCAGAACATTTAACATTAATATTCCCCCTTCGAGACTATAATTCTCTCAGGGAATACAGTATTAAAACCTAGTCCAAAAAACACTCCCTGTGACTTACACTGATAAACATCTCTTTACAATCATTATTTCCTACTCTCATCACAAGCTGGCCCTTACTTTGTCAACATTATCAAGCTCTTAAGACTAGGAAAGCAAGTATTTAGGATTCACCTGCACCTCCAACTCAACTGACAAGTGCTACTTAGAATGCTACTTTGACAATTCTGAGGCATTAGGTTTTTTGGAGTGGAGTACAGCAGAGTGCCTCACAGACACTAGGCAAGTGGTTTACTAGTGAGCTACACTGCCAGTCCTGATTGGCTCTTGCTAAGTTGCCCCTCTGAAAACTTGTGATCCCCCCGCCTCAGCCTCCCGAGCAGCAGGGATTACAGGCATGCCCCAGGACACCTGGTCTGAGGTATAGTATTTTAAGATGTAATAAGAAAACATCGTGATTCACTTGCAATGTTGGCATGTATAAAGGCAAGACACAAGTAGCATTTGGGACATCCCAACCTGGTCCACGCCATTATTTATTCTTCTATGTCCATCTTTTGTTTCATACCATATTCAGGTTTCAGTGCAGCCAATGAAAAGCTAGTTGCAATCAGAGGTGTCACAAACATACAAAGGTCCACCCCTTTGTGCCCTCTCTTGCATTAGGCTTGTTTATAGAAGCACAGAATAAACATAGTTTCTGGGGATATACCAATCCTCTAGTTCAGTGATGGTGAACCTTTTAGAGCTTTTAATGGCACAAACAGCCCATGGTGGCGTGCATGCCATAGGTTCACCACCACTGCTCTAGTGTGTCTTAGAATCCACAGAGCTATCTGACTAAACCCCAAAAACCATTCCCACTTTCGTTCTCAGAATGACACAATCTCTTGACTTTCAAACAATTTTCACCTGATGCAGAATTTTAATTTCAGAGAAGTACCCTTATTACTATTCTTCTAATCAATACGACTAATGAAAGCTCCAATGTAATTAAAATGAGACTAGTTATTGTCTCAAGTTCACATCTTCCCTTTAACCTCCCTCTCATTTTCTCTCTACAGAATGCCAAAATTATGAGAAAATGTATGTAAAGCACACAATACAGAACATTATCATTTAAATAATGGCCCTAACCATTTTACTCTCACTTAAAAACTGTAACACAATATACAAACTACTTGACTAGTTCCTAACTCTTTTCCTATTCCTCACAATTTACTGGGAGTCACAAATTCAAATCCAACAGGGGACAGGCAGATAATAAAAATTAGTAAACCTGCATGTTATAACAATCAAAAACATTCTCACTTTTTATCAGGAAATGTGTTAGATCCCATTTTTCTCATAACTCAAAACATGCTCAGTCTAATTTGCATTTTCCTAAATAGGAAATACTGTACACATGGAAAAAAAGGTATGTCTCATTACCAAGTGAGAAAAAAGGTGTCAAAGCTTACAGTCAGCCCGCTCTATCTGCTGAGCATCCATGGATTGAAGCAATCACAGAACAAAAATTTATGAAGTGTGTGTGTGTGTGTGTGTGTGTGCGTGCACGCACGCATATGCATGTGCATCTATTCTGTCCACATCCAGACTTTTTCCTTCTCATTATTCTCCGAATCAGTGTAACCACTATTCACACAGCACTTACATCTACTAGGTATTGTAAGTAGCGTAGACAAGATTTAAAATACATGAGGGGATGGGTATAGATTACACGCAACTACTACACCATTGTAATAAAATACCTAAGCATCCTCAAATTTTGGTATCTGCAGAGGGTCCTGGAATTTATCTTGAGAAACCCAAAGGACAACCATATATGGAGCTAAGATTCACCGTCAGTCTTGAAGGAAACAACACACTTAAAGGTAAAGGTCCATCAGCTGTAGATAATTGTTGCCAAATAAGAACGAAGCCTTTTTCTAAGCAAGAACGGGCTTTTATTGGGCAGTCTCCTAATTTTTAAGGCTTGAAACAAAATTTTTGTGTAATGATATATTTACCGAATAATGAAATTACGCCTAGAGGTTGGGTTTTGCCAAAAGCTTCTTAGTTTACCACCCTGTCTAAAGACATAATGGACAACATGACCCTGAAAGTCACCACTTTTCACGTTCCTCCACATCTGCTCAGACTGCTTGTTCGGCCCTCAATGTGTATTCATACTACCCCTTTTTTTTTTTTTTTAAGAGTAGGAAAATTTACTGGAGAAAAGGAATGGGGAATAGGAATAGCTCCTGAGAGACAGAAGGGTTCCAAATGGGCTGCCCTATACTACTTTTTCAACTAATGAACTGTTAGTCCTTTTAAAAGTTCATCTCAGTTGTTTTCTTATCCTCTCTTTGTAAAATATGCCTAATTAATCCCTCTCAGTGGATATTCTGCATACTTTTAACACTGAGCAACACTAAATACTTTTATTATCTCCCCCGTTGGATAGTAATGCCACAAAGGTATCACTCATAACGTGTGTTACACATCACATCTTATGTGAACATATTCTTCCGTTCCCCCAACCTACCAGGCAGATCCATGTGGTTCCCAAGGGCCAAGACACACCCAGCAAAACTCTGCTTTACAGTTCTGGTTACGACAGACCATGTGATTACAACCGCCATCCTTCTCAATTGTGACATGGCATTTGGGACATTCCTATGAAGAGAAACTATAAAGTTGGTGTCAATGCTACACTAGGTTGTATTACTACCACTGAGGAGAAACCAGTTGTAGATTTCGCTTATTTATTGTAGTTAATACATGTAAAGCACTTAGAACAGTGTCAAACATTTAATAAATATTCAAAATGAACTGTTAGCATTACTAGCTTTTAAGACACATAACTTAAGGCTTTTTCAAATTAAGTGGCATTGAGGAACAAAACCATTTTAAGTACTTTTATCATGCAGAATAACAGTTTTATGGAAGGTAAAACATCTGTTGATATAAATACACTCTACTGTCATCTAGAAATAAGAGTACTTCCCACAATCTATGCACTATTCTCAGTGCTTCATATGCATCAACTCACAACCCTTACAGTGTTGCTATTCTCATTCCCATATCTTAGATGAAAACTACAAGAAACCAAAATAATAAAGAACTAGTTTTACATCACATGGGTAGAAATGGCAGGAAAAGGATCTGTACCAAGCAATCTGGCACAAAGAATTACACAAGTAGAAAATCAAGCTGTGATTAGCAAACTCATATTAATTTTACCAATTTCTTCAGTCAAATATCTATGTTTTAAATTCTTTTCATTGTAGTGCATTAATAACCATGCCACAGAGATTTTAGACTGTTTTTACAAGTCTGTATCATTTTCTCAGTGGCTATTAGGCCAAAGTTTCTGCCCTGCAGGCTCTTTTTGTTTCTGAAAAAAATCTAGACAAACAAACCATACCAATTTTATTAAAATCCTAAGTAAGACATAAAACCTGTATTTTCTGCTCTATTTGCAGGATTAGTATTTGATGTCTGTAATTTCACAGAGGGGTTTGCTATTATTTGCACAGACTGCATTGACCACAATCTACAGTAACTTTAAATAGGTTATATGACAACCTATTATATGTGTTCATTACATTTTTAAAATCACTCAAATTTTAAAATATTTGTAAAGAAGCAAATTTCAGGCACAAAGTCAGTTTTGTTCTACATTTCCTGTTTATAATTAAATTATTAATGTTAGGAGACCATCGACCATCTGCAAATCTACTTAAGGAGCCAATGACAATGATAAAAATCTAAAACTCAAGAGAAAAACCTCAGTTTCATCTCAATGTTACTAAGTAACTAAATTTACAATGAACTGCCATTCTTTGCTGAGTGACCTTCCAAACATGCCCATTCTCTCCATTATAAACTTCTTAGGGGCTTAGAGTATTTTTCTAAAATGTGCAAAGAAGCCTGAAGTCTAATCAAACAACTTAGTGAAGATATAACTGCCCTTTTCAAAATACCGTATTAAAATTTTCTGAAGCATTAATGAACATTAGAAGGGAATTTTCAGTCAAAAAAGAATGCTTGGCTAGGAAATTCGTACAAAATAGCAACAGAAGCAACTACTTCTGACACTACAGTATATTGAGCAATGTTTTCTTAAGTGATGTCATACTTTTCATGACTAGAGAAAGCACAAAAATACTCATTTCTGTCATATTTCTTAAAGACTCAGTCATTTGTTTTATGTGACAGGATTCATTGTTTTGCGGCTGACATTCTCTGAGAAAGAGAAATATTTGTCTTACACACGAGTACGTAAGATGTATACTTAAAATCATGTGTTGGCTATTGTTGAAATACAGAATAAAGGTGTAACTAACATTAGCCAAAAAACTCAGCATTCTTTAAAGCATCACGTAAGAAAGATAGTACTAAAAACGAACATTCATGAATCATCCTCCCATTCATTACCCATGTTACTTACTATGTGCGTAAGATAGAACTGAATGTAGGATGGGGACTTACACAATTTTCTATTAAGAAACTAGCTGTATACAGTTGGGACTGTTTATGGCTTAGTAGGAGAAAAAGGGTGCTCAAAATTATTGCTACTTGGAATTAAAGAAGTGGTTCATGATTATACAGAATGAATTTTAGTATCATGAGCAATGTACTTCAAAATAAAAAATTTAAAAACAAAACAAAAAATTAAAACCAGAAATCCATGAGATAAACCATATTACCCCAGAATGCCTTATTTCTCAGTCACATCTCTTTTTTTTTTTTTTTTTTTTTGCGGCACCGGGGATTGAACTCACAGCCTTGCGCTTGCCGGGCAGGCACTTAGACCGCTGAGCTAGATCCCCAGACCTGTTTTTGAGACAGGGTTTCACTATGCCGTTTAGGCTGGCCTTGAGCTCACTTTGTAGCCCAGGCTGGTCTCGAACTCACAATGATCCGCCTGTCTCAGCCTCCCGAGTGCTGGGATTACAGGCGTGAGCCACCACGCCCGGCTCAGTCACATCTCTTAATAAGTCGTATTTTAGATGTTAACACAAAGTAGACTTAGGGGAATTGTTTTGTTAAGGATACATCAATAACAATGAAAACTTCATAGCTGCCCAATTATTCTACTCAAATTCTGTCCTGAAAGAACAACTATGAAAAAATAAAACTCAAAGCATTTAAAGTAAAAATGTAAATTACCTTAAAAGAACTAAGATAGGGAGTGTGCCTCATACTTGAATACTAAAAGGCAATATTAAAAAAACAAACTAGAAAAACTATCAGCTTTCTAAATAAGAAACAAGTTTTCACAATGCAAAACAAACTAAAGCACAGTACTGTGTATGTTGCAGTACAGGGCTCAGTATTTTTAAATAAATTCAAACACTAAAATAAAGGAAAATCATGAAAAGCAATCATCCTGGGGAAACTTTGTAAACATTATTTTGCCAATGGTGATTCATCTAACTTTACCAGCTTCATCACCAAGAGTTACTGAAGAAAATACCAACCTTTGTGTTGGCTGCAATCCAATTGGAGGTTTCACTGTCATCATCGCACTTTTTAATCCACTTCTTTAACCACTGTTTGACAACAACAACAGTTACTTTAACAAAAGACTTAAAAAAGATAGCAAATTATTTCAACATCAGATACAGTTAAGCTTAAATGTAAAAGCCAAACAAGATTATTACTAGACTCGTTTCCTCTTGAATGAGGGAAATTTTCTAACTATAGTATCTAGTATACATAAAATCAGCAATATGAGGATTTTCTCTGGCTGAAACTGAGTTGGGAGCATTGAAGTTGAAAAGAAGATGAGCTACAAGGAGTGTTATTCCCCTATTAACAAAGCCTGCCCCACCAGACTTGGTGCCTTAACCGTGGTCATCCTAATAGTAATCAGAAGCTGGCCTGATTTATCCTAAGGAGAACTCCCTGAACACTGCAATGATTGACGGAAATGAAAATGCCAAATCAAATCTTCTATGTTACTAGTAGAAAGATGGCAAAGTCATCAGCTGTTATCTTCACTCAAGTCTTAGAAATGGACTATCTCCAAGGATTTAGCTCAGTGGCCTAAGCGCCTGCCTGGCAAGTGCATGGTCGTGAGTTCAATCCCTGGTGCCGCAAAAAATAAATAAATAAAATAAAATAAAATAAAAACATAATTTAAAAAAGGAAGGGACTATCACATTACTTAAAAATGAAAAAATCAAACTCACCTTACATTTAACAGGATCATGCCAATTTTCTCCACAGTTAAAGCTGTCAAGGGACACAAAAAGTTAAAAGAATTAAGTTCTGTCTGCTCGAAGTAAACAAACCTACCAACCATTCATGCTTTATGATTTCTCAGTACTGTCATCAGCTTCCAGTGACTGGCAAACACAAAGGCAAAGACCATGTCTGTTTTACTGTACCACAAACTACTTATCACTCAGCATGTGTTAGAAGCAGCATGTAGTGGGAATTCAATGCGTGTAAAACGAAGAATGACTTAAGCATGAAGACAGGCTTTGATGACAATTTCGTAATACTGGCTGCTAGGGTGTCTCACTGTGTGAGAAGTTTAAACTAATACAATTTATGCTTCATCAGTGCTTAAATCTTTTACTCTATATCCCAACAGCAGAGTAAAAGTGTCACTCTGTAGGCTAATTATGTGATATATATATAGTAGTCATTCACAGTAAACAATACATGGCAAGCAACAGGCACATCTTTGCATAATTTAAACAAATTAACCTCTGCCCTGTAGACAGAAATGGTACAAATAAAGATACAAGACAAAAATAAGTCTCCAAAGATTTATCAATTTCTATGAAAACCTGCATGCTCTTAATTCCCAGTCTAACTAGGAAATAAATCATTTTCAAATAGAGAAAGAGTCATATGTGATAAAACGTAAGTTGAACAAAATAATCCAAAATGAAAATTAAAAAATTCTTTTCTGGAATTTTTAAGTTTGATTCCACATAAGATACTGTAGAGCATAAAGGAAAATGTGATTACACTGCCTCCTATTCTTTCCATTTTTTTAAAAAGACAAGGAATTCAATCCAGAGACATCACACTGAGCAACATCCCAAGGACTTTTTTTTTTTTTGGATATTGGGTTTTGTTAAGTTTTGCAGTCATCCTCCTGCCTCAGCTCCTCAGAGAGCTACAGCTGCATTTTTAAATTAACCACCAAGGAAGGAAAAAAAAAATCACTTTACAATTTTTTCATCTAATTCTTATTTAAAAGAAATATGGACTATTTTAAACAAACTTCATCTTTCTTCCTGAAGTAAATTTTTTTCGCATTTTTACTATCAAAAATACATTTAAAAAAAGAAAAGGTGACACGCACTGTACCCATTTAAGAAATCACTAGCTTACCAAAATTGGCGCCCGCATTTGCAGCGAACAGGTTTAGCATCAGGGTACTGGACTTTAACAACATGATGACAATCAGGGGCAGGACACCACTTTAACAGTCGATTGCACTGAAACACAAGCTCAGAATTAAAATGATAGCAAATGACATCCTCATCTAAGATTTCCCAAAACACCTGGGAAGGGGGCAAGGCACAGATGATACAAACACACAAAATCCTGCTGTGGTCTTTCACAGCAATGCTTGGGATGCACTGCTTTCCCAAGATTATTGCTATGCTGGAGACTTTATATCTTATGTGTTTTTTTAATTTTTTTTTTGTGGCACCAGGGATTCAACTCATGACCTTGCGTTTGCCAGGCAGGTGCTTAGGCCACTGACCTAAATCCCCAGCCCTCGCCTTTTTTTGGGGGGGGGCACCAGGGATCGAACTCACAACCTTGTGCTTGCCAGGCAGGCACTTAGGCCACTGAGCCAAATCCCCAGACCTTGTCTTTTTGAGACAGGGTGTCACTATGCAGTTCAGGCTGGCCTTGAGCTCACTTTGTAGCCCAGGCTGGTCTCGAACTTGTAATGATCCTCCTGTCTCAGCCTCCCCAGTGCTGGGATTACAGGTGTGAGCCACCACGCCCAGCTTCATTGTTTTTTTGAGACAGTTCACTATGCAGTTCTCACTATGCAGGCCTGCCTCAGCCTCTCAATTGCTGGGATTACAGGCATGTGCTACCAAACTGGCTAAGACCTGGTTACATGAAATTTATGAATCATCTCTTGTTCTCTCTAAAATACCACTGGGAAATTTTAAAAATATCCATTGTGTGATCACTAGCAAACACCAATTTATGGCTGTACTTCAGGGCAATTTTTCTATGAAGCAAGAAAATAGGTATGTTTCTAACTTAGGGAAGATGTTAAGACAATGCAGAATAGTTTAAGATAAGGTAATGGTTGTGTGTGTGTGCGAGTGTGTGTGTGCATTTTCTCACACTGACAAAACAGCAAAAGCCAGTTCCTAAACCATAGGGAAAGATGCATTCTGGTTCCACAAAAGGAAACACAAGTTTTCAAATATTTTTATTATGGAACAAAATATGGCTCAAATTAATATTATGCACCAAACTTCATCAAAACTACACTAACCATTTGAAAAAGTATACTGTTTCTAAACTGTCTGCATTTAAGTTGGAAAAAACATAAAAACTATTTTATAGAATTAAACACATTAAACAATGTTCTCCAAAGGCAGCTGGAATGCTTTGTTTCTATAAAAAGCCAGAAAGGTTTTGTTTTGTAGGCTGTAACATTCCCTGCCACTGTAGCACAACAGCGGTCATAAAATACATATAGGCAGGGCATGTTCTCATTAAGTATTTACAAAAACAGGCACCCTATAATTTCCCAACCTAAGCTATAACATAAATAAGAAATGATAAAATAACTACAGCAGGCCAGGGATATACCTCAGTGGCACAGCACCTGCCTGGCAAGCATGAGGTCCTGAGTTCAACTGCTGGTACCAAAAAAAAAAAAAAAAGAAGACCCAGAACTTTTTATTGCTCTTTATTAAGAAGATTTACTGATAATAGAATCTGAAATAACTAGAAAAAAGTGGGGTTAGAATCCCAAACAAGACTGACATGATACGGATATGATTAACAAACTATTACCATTCTTTGTGAGGGGCACATAGAGGTTAAAAAGGAAGAATACTCTAAAAAGTAATTTTATTGCCAGGTGTGGTGGTGCACACCTGTGATCTCAGTGCTCAGGAGGCTGAGGCGGGGAGGGGGGAGGTCGTCACTCTAAGTTCTATCTATAGTGAGTTCAAGGCCAGCCTGAATGACACAGCGAAATCCTGTCTCTGTCTCGAAAAAACAAAGGCGGGAGGGGTGAGAAATTTTATTAACGAAGTTCCAGATCTGTGAGAGAGCATACTAATTGGTTTCTCAAACTCCTTTCAAAATGAAAGTGTGGTATACTTCATAAAAACTGTAGGCACATAATTTTGTTGCCAACAGTTTGCAAGTTTTTAAAAGTTATTTGTATGAATAGAGTTCCTTTCATTAAAAGAAAAATTTCAATCACTTACCTCTACAAAGCTATTTGTTATTAAATGCTGATACTTTAATTTAACTTTTGAATCTGTGATCAGACGCCTGAAATCAAAAATAAAAATATTAAGTTTTCAGTCAAGAGTATTTTCCACATTGATAAAACATAATTTCAAAAGTCGTTAATGCTATATAGCTGTAAAAAGTGCCCTATATTAGCGGAGCATGGTAGCTCATGCCTGCAATTCCAACACAGGACATTGAGGAAAGAGGACAGCAAGTTTGCGGCTGGCCTGGGTTACACAGTGAGATCTTGTCTCCAAAGACAAACTATTACAAAAACAAAACAAAACAACTAACCTGTGTTGAAAGTATTGAAACACACACAGGCTATTAACAAATCTAACTACTAATCCAAACAATAATTTTCAAGTTTCTGTCATTTCATTTTGGTAGACATTTTCCTCAGGTTTCTTCTATTCTAAGCATTCTATTTTTACCCAGTTTATATTACAACCTAAAAACTTAGCAACTATTGCAAAGTGTAGACTGCCTTCTGAGTCTCCTGACTCTTAACACTCCATAAGACAGCAATTCTTGGCCACCTTCGTTTAGACCCCACGCAAAATCAGCATGGAAATGACAATGATGTTGAGGGAAATGTCAGGGATGGATCCAGGTTTTGTAATACCCAAAGCATAAAATTTTGAGTCTTCGTTAAAGAACTCTTGGTAATTTAATGGAAGTAGTGACCTTAACCTGGTTTCCTCTGTCCACAATGAACACTGTAATTCACAACGATTTCTCTAACTCACCATAAGAGGCCATGAAAGTGAAGAATCCTGAAGGTTAACTTTTCTTATGTTTGTCATAACACTTCTGAATGTGTTTTAAGAAAAGGATGTGAAAGTGTGGGGTGGGGGAGATAACCAAGGACAGTGCCAACAAGAATTAGACTGAACATGCAGAAGTGTATATATACATTTTTAAAATTTTTTTTTATTTTTTATTTTTAGCCAGCAAGAGACTTTTGTGTGATGTGGCTTTATCTCATTCTGGAGCCTTGTCTCCCCCGAGTCTGTTGAGTCCCTGCCTGTTCTATGCCCTAGTTACCATGGCTGAAGTTTAACTGAGAGACTCAGCAGGGAGCCAGGGTTCCTTCTTTATAAATATCCTCATCCTGTGCAAAGCAGGACAAGATTTTGTGAGTGCTACACACCCCCTGAAGGAGGGGTGGTGGTGGCCTGTGTACAATGTAAGGGAGAAGACGCTTGTTTCCCCCTTTTTTGCTCTGGCTGCTGCCTTGATGTGTTGCCCCAGTGCCATGCCACCCTGCCTTGGAGCCAGCTGATCATGGACTGAAATCTCCAGAAACTGTAAGCTAAATAAACCTTTCTTTGCTTCACTTTGGATATCAGGTGTTTTGTCCCAGCAATGAGAGAAAAGTAACCAAGACACCCATTCAGTGTACTCCTATCACCCAAGGCTCCTGTACATCCTGAGAAAGGAAGGACTCCCCTTCCTCAGAAGTGTTGTATGCGACTGCCTCCCTTGGAAATGAAAGAAGACAAGGTCATTAGGGAGCTCTGAGTGAACAGGCTAGGTCTAAAGAGGGTCTTCACAACTTAGTAGCAATGAATTGAGGGTAATACTCTGTTCTTTGGGTTACTAGTCTGCAAAAGAGCAGAAACAGAAAATTGTGCAACCAGAACAGTGCCTGGCAAGTAGCAAACACTCAATAAATATCAAATGCTATGTGACTATACTACTTTAATCAGCTAAAATATACTCAAGGAAGCTTTCCCAATTTCTCATATCTCCCTAGCTCCCCACTCAGTTTCCATGGCACCCTAAAACACCTCCTTTCCAGAATTTACCACAATTCTAATTAAAAGTTGTCAGGATAATTACTTAATACTTAGCTTCCTGTTGGCCTATCTCTGAACAATAAGCTCCAGGAAATACTCTTCTGTATCTAGCAAATGCCTAGCTGGTAGAAAAGTGAAAAGTGTTTAGTAACTGTTTTTGTAAATGAGCAAACCTTAGTACTCACAGATGAATAAACTAAGATCTAAAAATAATACATTTGGTAGTTCAATAAAAACTCAAACATGACATTGACATATGACTGCTAACTACCTTCATATATATATATATGAATTAAAAACAGGTGTTCAATACACTTGTATAGTGTTCCTAAGTTTAGGTAACACCACAAATACTTTCTGAAAAAAGTACCAACATCCACATAAACATTATTCAGCAATAAAAACGAAAAAAAAAATGCTGATTCATATTGTAATATGGATAAACCTCAAGAACAAGTAAAAAGACAGTCATGATAAAAGCACACATTATAATTCCTTCTATAAGAATGTCTATGATAGGCATATCCACAGAGACTGAAAACACGAGTGGCTGCTTGGGTCTGAGGAGAAAAGGGAATGGCTAAAGAATGAATGATGAAAATACTGTGGAATTTGGTAGTAACACACTGACTAATTAAAGTGGTGAACATGTCATGTGGATTGCATGACAATCAAAATAGAAAAAGCACATGACCCAAAACCAGATGCTCTGCTTCCCAGACAAGCATACCTTACCCAGTGATTGCCTCTGACACTTTTCTGTCATAACAAAACAACTGCTTACAGCTGAACCTCACCTGAGACATCGCCAAACGTGGGAGGGCCCACCAGGCCTGGTGAGAGCAAAGGCCAGGCAGTTACCAAGCAACGGTTTCTACCTTAGCTTAGCTTATATCCCATCCTTGAGAACAGGTACTCTCAACAAAACAAGTGTTCTGTCAATAATATGCTGTCTTGACATCGCTTGTATCAAAAAGTTATTAGGCCAACATGACTTGAATATACACTGGATATACGTATGTAAATATATGTATTGAAATGCTCTGGAAGGCAGTGCTCAGGTAAACACAGTGGCATCTACTAAAAGACTACATGCTGATAGCAAGACCCTGTTTCAAAAAGAAAAGGGCTGGCGATCTAGCTCAGTGGCCTAAGCACTTGCCTGGCAAGTGCAAGGTCATGAGTTCAATGCCCGGTGCCGCAAAACAAAAACAAACAAACAAAAAGACTACATGCTGAGTACAGTCTTGAGTTTGAGGCTAATACCTTACTTTAACAAAGTTGTTAACAAAACTATGACTTGAAACCATGTGACTACACAAAGGAAGTTTCAAAAGAATGCCAACTGCTAAATCAGGCCTTATGCTTACTTAGCACCTCCAGTAAATCTCCATTATACTGCAATTTATTTCCACTGATAAAAAAAACTCTTTCCTTTAAAAAGATTTTCCTTCCACTTGGAAGGCTGAGGCAGGAGAATCTTGAGTTCAATGCCAGCCTGGGCTACAAAGTGAGTTCAAGGTTCATCCAGAACCATAAAGTTAAACCGTGCCTCAAAAAAAGACTAACTCCCCCCAAATTTCCTCAACAGACAGCACCACTTATATATGCAAATATAAAGAAGAAAAGTTAACAAATCACCTGTAACTATCAGTCAGAAGGAATAACCACTTGACATTCGTATGAATCTGGGCTCTCTTCTGTTTGTAAATGTATGATTGTTTAAAATACAACACTTAGTACATTTAATGTTGTACCTTAGTTTTTCCAATAACATTATTAAAGGCATTTTCCAACATCATTAAAATAGTTCACAATCCCACTTCCTTATTTTTTGTAGTACTGGAGTTCAAACCCTGTCCCTGCTCATAAGTCACTTTAATGGATATATTACATTCCACCTTCCACTGTTGGGCATCTGGGTTGGAGGTGTTCTGATAATGTAATCAACATCTTTATTATAAACATTTGCTAAAATTTTATTATCGAAATTAAGATAACCTTTACTAGTATCTGAATTTATATGAGTACAATCAAAGGCCAAAACAATCTTATAGTCATTCCTGGCTCATTCCCTTTTTTTTTTTTTTTTTAAGATAGGGTCTCACTATGTAGTGTAGGCCGGTTTGGAACTCATGTAGCTCAGGCTTAAGAACTCATGGTGATCCTCCTGCCTTGGCTTCTCGGTTGCTGGGATTACAGATGTGCATGAGCACACCTAGCTTCTCATTCCTTTTTTATACCCTATATTTAAAGTGATTCCAACTTGAAAATATATCCAAAAATTTAAAGAAAAAAGAAAATATATCCAAAATCCAAACATTTCTCATTATATCCTCTGCTACAATCCTGGCTCAAACCACCACCATCTCCTAACCTGGACTGCTACACTAGTCTCTCAACTGGTATGTCTTTAGTTTTGTTCTAAACGTAAGCAGTCAAAAGTAATCCTCTGCTCAAATAAGCAGAATAAAAGCCAAAGGCTACGTAATGACCTATGAGCGCCTATAGACTCTGCTCTAGGCACCCTCTTTTATTGCCTCCCTTCAGTCTCTATGTTTGTATTCATAATTCAGTAATGTTTTCAAGTGTAAATTACTAATGTTACCAGTAACCTATTCCCTGCCCGTGTATTTAACCTTATTAACCACCCAAACTTGAAAAATTGTTCAATGTCACATATATCAACAAAACTAGGAAATTACTTCAGTGTGAACTTAGTTCTGATCCTTTAAGCCCACATTCTAAAACAGTATATAGTATATAGCTTTTGTGCTAAATTTCCTACTTAGGAAATTTTTTTTTTTTTTTGAGACAGGATCTCATTCAGGCTGGCCTTGAACTTGCAATGATCCTCCTGTCTCAGCCTCCCAAGTGCTGGGATTACAGGCATACCCCATCACACCTGGCCCTATTGAAGTCAGTGTTTTTCTGTTTCCTTGTGGAGAAATAACGGCATTCAGTGCACTTCGTTATGAGACAAGCCAACACCGTACAAAGTCACTGTATAATTTATTAAACCATCCTCCATAAATTCTGTGCCTAAAAAGCAATAAAAAAAATTAGGGCAGGGATTTAGCTCAGTGGCATAAGCACCTGTCTGACAAGTGCAAGGTTTTTGCCGGCACCAAAAAAAAAAAAAAATTCAGTGCATGTCAGCTAAAAGACATATAGAATACTTTTTGTAGGTTTTTCATGTTAGCCCAAACCAAACAAACCAGCCAAATAACTCCAACTCTACTTGAAATACTGTATGGTAACAATGAAAAATGAAACAACATGCATATATCTCAATGACCTTAAGCAGCAGAAGTAAGATGCACATTGGATTGGAGAGACACACAAGGATGACTTCCCTGGGTACTAGGAAAATGCTATGCCTTGAACTGGGTGGGAATAAAACAAACATACTTTTCTGGCTTCATGTATTTTAGGACTAAATAAAGACATGAAATATCAACGTATAGCAAATTGGGCCTATCATTATTCAGAGAGTGTTTTCTTATTGTAATGTGATTTACATACATATTGAAATAGTTTGTCCCCTTCCTCAGATGGCACAAACTACACAATCTCACTTAATTACTAAGGGTCAGTCAGGTATGCTGGCACACGGCTATGATTCCAGCCATCAGGAGGTGGAGGTGGGAGGGCCTGTGAGTTTCAGGTCAGCCTGGGCTACATAGTGAAACTCTGCCTCAAAATAAAGACACAGATACACGGAATTAATGGCAATGAATTTATGCCTTCCTCTCTTTCTAAAAACCGTATGTGAAACTAAATTGTAATTTTTTAAGGAACACTTCATAGGATGTTGTATCAGATCATCACAATTACAGGTTTATACTAACACTATCATTCAAGATGAGACGAAATACACCACTTGGAAGTCTTTAAAAACTTTGCTGATAATGTAGAAGGTTCTTTTATGCCCCCTAAGACTACTAGAGGAGCTATATATAGTGAAAGAAACTTAATTCCTAAACAAGAAAATGAAAAAAACCAATTACTATGAATAGAAACATTTATTTGGTGACAAGTGATACATAATTTAGAGAAATAACTTTTATTAGTTTCAAGAAAGTATCAAGGACAGATCTGTTAGTACTCAAAATACACTGTTCATTCCTTTAGAAGTACAGCTATTAGAGGCCACTGTATAGAGAAAGCCCCGCCAAGCTCAACAGTCTTGATTGAATTAAAGCACAAATAAAAAACACCTTATGTTTATGAAAGCACGGGAGAAAAATGTATTTTCAGTTATTTATTCAAGGGTACGTGCCTATTAAATGTCAATTGCTAAGGAATAAAAAAAGAATCCTTTCAACTACCACAATGAAGAACTGAAGATCTGTGCAGGTGGTGTAGTTCAGAGTAGAGTGTATACTCAGCATGCACATCTCCCAGGGTTCAATATCCAGCACCATCAACAATAATAAAAGGAAATTAAAAATTCTTTAAAAAGCACTGACAGATCTAAATAGTGTAGTTATTCCAAGCTTAGAGCCACATATCCTGAATGGTTAAATACACAAAAGTTTTAGTCATCATAAATATGGTACCAAGGGTCACACAGCCTGCTCATAGCTTAAAAAAGAAATATGAGTAATACTAAGTGAAAAGGAGAGGAAGGGTTGTAAGTGTATACACAGAATGTCTGACCAAACCAAATCTAAGCT
>RJWT010019060.1:0-18571 GCA_004365215.1 Cuniculus paca
GAAATGGTAGTTGATTCACACACAACTAATTGGAATTTATCTCTGGCTTCCCACATCTCCATCGTCAGCTCCAGCTGTCCCTCCTTTGTCCATAAACCACTGTCATTCTAGTAGACACTAATCTAAAGTAGTTACTGGAATTATCCTTAGTAAATTCTGATACATGCAGCACTTCGGTAAATGATTCTACTTCTCCTGCAAATTTTATCTGAAAGTCAGAAATCTTGCCCTTTCCCTTTCAAGTATGTTCCAGGTCACACTAAGCTCCAGATTTGCAGAAGATCAAGTTGAAAGGTTTGGGACATGGAAATCATTTGGTGTCTTTCTGTGTTACTCAGCCTCCATGATCCTTTAATGCAGATCATCAAGACTCAAATGTTGGATTGTAATCGAGGCTTTGTAAGAGGCACCAAACAAAACATGCACGCATTCTGGTCCAGGCTTGTCTGAAGATTAGGTTTCATTATTTAATTAATTTCTTAGGATAAAATTGGGTCT
The DNA here is from genome assembly GCA_004365215.1 of Cuniculus paca. Classification (NCBI taxonomy): domain Eukaryota; kingdom Metazoa; phylum Chordata; class Mammalia; order Rodentia; family Cuniculidae; genus Cuniculus; species Cuniculus paca. The sequence continues at coordinate 499 of RJWT010019060.1, forward strand.
GGGGTTTACTAGATATTTGATTTCCTAGATCAGTGTTCAGTAGAAAAGGGCAAGTAGCTACATACAAAAAAGTTATTTTACAGAGGCTTCTTTTTTTCTGATCAATAGAGGTTCCTGAATTGTCTTTTTTGTCACTAGGCTTTTCAAGAAAACATCAGGCCTGTCAGAGTACGGTACTATGTTTTTAAAGGTCCTTGACTTTAGCCAAAAAGTGGGTACCTGCTTGAGATGATACAACAGTGAGATATACAAACAGGAAGATGATAAGAACAGTTTGCTTCCATGAATTAAATACATCTTGCTACAGTTAAAATAATACTAGTATCACAAAGTTAGCATGCAAGGATTATGCTCTAAATTTTGGGTCTAACTGATATCAGTATCAGAAATTCAGAGTGATGTAGAAGAGACAGAAGTTATGCAGAAGCTCTTCTGTAAGATGGTTAGATTTGGGGTTTCCAAACAGTAGAAACTGAGACTCTGAATTAGCACCAAGTCCTTCTCAAGAATCCCCTCAGGTACAGTGTGGATGTATTTGTCTATCACCAGAACCACAGTTTTGGTGACAGAAAAGAAGCTTACCTTTCTCAAGACATCAAGAGGAAGTCTTGCCAGATTAAAGGAATGCATGGTGGTAGTGCTCCTGAAGTTTATAGCCAAACTGCCCTCTGAGTCAATGCCCATTTATGATTAACAAGCTGAATATGAGAATAACTGCTGCCCCACTCTCTGACTGAACTAGACCTTAATAATTAGCCACCAGTAGCTCATAAAAAGGCCAAGGCCTGGTCAATGTCATTAACTAGGTCCTGGAATGAAGAAGAGAGGATCGACAAATTCTACATAGGATGGACTTCAGTCTTGTAAAGATGACCTTTACATAGGAGAAAATAGAATAATGAATGGCCTCTAGAGCCTCAGTAAAGTGATGAAAGTACTCATTCCAAAAATTCCCCCCATGTGCGTGTGTGTGTGTGTGTGTGTGTGTGTGTGTGACATATCTCTTTGATCCACCTAACCAAAAAAAACCTCATCTTTTATCTTCCCCTAGATCCTTCATTGGCAGCACAAGATGAGGAATCAGAGTATACAGTGGCAGACTTCCAGGTTTGATGTATCCAGCTTTAGTAGCTACCCCTCATGGAGAATTCAGATTAGAAGAATATTTGTGAAAAATTACACATTAGAACCTCCTGCATAGCAAACCCAAGGACATGTTTGTTTTCATTCACACACACCTAGGACCAAAAAAGTAAAATAAAGATAAAAATAAAAGTTGAATGGTGCGTGAGTGTGCATGTTTCTAATTTTATGCTTGGAAGGAAAGTCTCTGTGTCTAGTTAGTTCTACCCTACAGTGCTTCTCTTATCTGTCCTCTATTTTCCATATCCATTGTCACAACCAAAGTCCAGATCGTCATCCATCAGCTGGTGTTCGAGATGTTCCAACAGCACCTTTGGCAGTTTATTTTCCACTCTTGGATCTAACTTGTCTAAGCTGATTGTGTTCTACTGGAGTTCATACAGTACCTCACTCAACTGACTCAACTATAAAGTGCATTTAAGTGTCCTTTTATTTGTTTTTAGTCTAGTTGTTTAAAACAGATTTTGAAAATTTTATGGAAAAAATTCTATAGTCATTGTTTTCAAGTGTAGTCAATGTGACTCCAGGAAACTTTATTAAATTACCATCTGTCTTAGTTACTTTTATTATGGCTGAGACAAAATACTTGACACCCAAAGTTAAAGCAGGAGAAGTTTATTTTGGTTTGTGATTTGTAGCGGTTTCATTCCATAGTCAGTTGTCTCCAAGACAGGGTGTAACGACAGAGGGGCATCGCAGAGGAGAAACAGTCTGCGTGTGGCAAGCAGAACACAGAAAGCAGCAATCAGGGAGCCTGCCTTTCCCTCTTACTCTATCCAGGTTATAAACCTTTAGTCTTCAGTAAATCCATTCAGTTACACCCAGAAGTATGTTAATGCCAGTCAGTGGACTCATTAGTACCACACACCCTTAATCCCAGTATCATACAGCCTATATCCAGCCAACTCCAAAAAGCCCCCACTATGAGTGCAAGAGGCTTTGAGGGGACATCTAGATATAAGCCACAGCACCATTGAAGCTTCTTTCTTCCATAAAAGGAATATTTAGAACCTACAGAGTAAAGAATTACAAGTCTTACAAATCACAGTCATTCTCTGCTATACATAAATTCTAGAAAATTCATGATTATTAACCAACAATAACTGGAATGGTCAAGATATGGACAATAACAACTTCTGTTTACCTTTTGTTATTTCAGATGTTTCTCCTTTGATTCTGCCATGTCCTCACAAATGTTTTTCTTTAGAGTTTAAGTAAAAGCCTTGGTATTTAGACCCATGTCTACAGTTGTTCCAGATGGTATCAACATCTAATTCTTTCAAATCCATAACTGACACCTCTCTGGAAAGCAATTAAGATTTTCTGACCTGAAATTATTACCTGATGGACCACTTGGATAAAACTCCAACTTCACTCTCATGTCATTTCTTTTAGTTAATGACTCACCTATATGACTTCTCCACTTTTCTTTAGCCTTCACCATTTTAAGTATCATCATGTATATTCAATATGTTCTATTCATTTTTATGGTTCTTCTATTTTATTTTATTACTTTCCCAAAATGACAAAAATATGACCCTGTATTAGTTTTATTAAAAAAATGCAGATTACATTGAGAAAGAAACAGTCTCTTCTAAGGATTTCTGGTAGCTATTCCTTAGGAGAATTTATTCAATGTTTCACTACCTAATTAAAACTACATTTTTAAAATTTAACTTACATGTAAATTCAGGTATGCTAAGTAATTTCTTTCAAGTCTTGTAGTTCTTCCAAATTAAATATGTCTCCTGATACATTCCTTTACCAATTAAGGACATGATCAAAGTTACCTTAACCTCAACACTTCATCTAAAAATATTGCCTAAAGTATTTTAATGGCATCCATACATTCTTTAGTTATTTAATAAGTATCCATAAGCATCTACCAGCATGGCAAGAAATTTTTAAAAATATGTGACTAGCTTTGTGCATTTTTTCAAACCACCACCTTCCCATCCCCAGTGTAAAAGGAGGAAAACAAAATTTCTGGAGTGGACAATGACTGACTATGGAATTTTGCAACTTTCTCCAGACAATTTTTATCTATCCATCCATGTCCAGTTGAGAACTTTCTTCTATATCCTTTTGTCTTAGTTACTTTTCTCATATGGTGGAGACAAAATACTTGACACCCAAAGTTAAGAAAGTAAAGGTTTATTTAGCTCACAGTTTGTGGAGGTTTCAGTCTGTAATCAGCTAGCTCCAAGGCAGGATGGCATGGCAGAGGGGCAACCATTCATGGCAGCAAAATAACAATAACAAAAAAGGGGGGAGCCTCTTTTCCTCCTTTATATTGTAAGCAGACTACCCATCCTGTGTGTGTGTGCGTGTGTGTGTGTGTGTGTAGTAGTAGCACTCATATCATCTCCCTGCCCTCCTCCTGCACAAGCTCAGGATGTTTAAAAAGTAGGACCCTGGTTCCCTGCTTAGTCACTTAGTGAAACTTCTGAATTTCTCAAGATGATGCAATGAATCAACCATTACAAGATACTACAGTGTAAACAGCCACCCGAGGGCATGTCCTTTACACCCTAGGTTGTAGAACTACTGAGTTACTTAGTTAAGCTTCTAAACTTTTCAAGGAGACACAATGAATCAACCATAACACCTTTCTGTTGAGACTCTCCAGTTATTAATAACTCTTAAGTATTAATGAACCTCAAAACTATGCATGCAACAATTTTCTTTCATGAACTACACAATCACCTCCTTTTGTATTAATTGTTAAAGTTCCTCAAATATCTTCAAAACCAAGCTCAGAGTCATCTATCTGATCTACATAGGAACTTTCCATAGGGTTTTCTAATATCAAATATTGCTATGCATGTAACCACTGATATCATAAGCTAAAAGACATTCTTGTTTCCTCTTTGTGTGTGTGTCTCTTTCTCCTCCCCTCTTCTCTCTTCTCTTCTCTTCTCTTCTCTTCTCTTCTCTTCTCTTCTCTTCTCTTCTCTTCTCCTCTCCTCTCCTCTCCTCTCCTCTCCTCTCCTCTCCTCTCCTCTCCTCTCTTCTCTTCTCTTCTTCCCCCCCTCCTCTGTCTGTCTCATTCCTCCTCTCTTTCTCACTCTTTCCTAAGAATTTACACCTTCCCTGCCTTAGAGTTTAGTTAATTCTTCAATGTGCCTCTAATCTGGCCCTTTCTCTCCATCTCCACCATCACTCCCCACAGATTAGATCAACTGACTGGTGTTTAAATGATTACCAAGTGTCCCACTGTAATCTTATTTGATACAGATCTCCAATTATTTAAAACATAAAGCAGATCATTTTACTTCCTTTCTTAAAAATGTTGAAGTTATTTTGATCGACTACCATGTTTTAAAGTATGTTGAAGTATGCATGTTTTTTTCAAAATCTAGCTTTCATTATATTCCTTGAACTGGCAGCACATAAAATTTCTGATTTTAAGAAGCAACAGATGTTTTTACTCTAGTGATCCTGCATATTTGAGGTTGCTCTGTTTAGTATCACAACTTGGACTTTAACTGCTGCTTAATTATTCAGGTTTATAATATATAAATTGAGAATAGCTATAGCATTCCTGAAGATCTGTTAGAATAGTATTAAATGAGGTGTTTATAAAGCACTGAGTACATATCCTACTACAAAATTAATGTTCAGTAAGTGGTAGCTATTTAATATGGTTTGTTTGCATCTGACATCTTTAATTTAGCATTATATTGTGAATATTTCCCCATGCCATCAACTACTCTTTCAAAATATGATTATAAACTGCTGTATAGTAATAAATCATGTAGATACACTTTAATTTATATTACCAAGTTCTCATTGGTAGACATTTATGTATATTTTCTCAACTGTCAACTCTTTTAAATAACACTGTTATAAATATCATAATACATAAATCTTTGGGAACACCTTCAAATATTTTCCCAGGATGAATTACAAGAAGTGGAAAATTTTAAGGCTATAGAATCTTTGGCCAAATTACCCTCCAGTTAAATCCCAAATGATGTTCCCACTGACAGTGCATGTGAGTTTGTATTCCCTGAACCATTACAAACATATACTGCATTTCTCTGTCTCTCTTTCTCTTTCGTTATTTACCAATGTAGGGGCATCTTTCTTGTTTTTGTTACAATAACAAGACTTCCCTACCTTTAATTCACTGTACTCCTTTAGTACGGAAGATAGACATGCTTCTGCCTTGAAAGTCTTGGGAGATTTTATTGGTCCCTCTCTTACCTTTTGGAATCATGGAAACAGATCTTACGTATTTCAAGCATTGTCCAAAGCGGTTTTCTTATTTTTTAACCCTGTCCTAAATTAATTAACTAATCACTTCCACTGCTCTACCAACATCTAGACACAACAAATAAAGTACAAAAGTTTAACCCTCCACATTGGAGTATTTTATAACTCCTGACATTCATTACCCCATGCCTTTCCCTTAAAATGTAAAAATCTGTATCCTGAGATATGTGACAGGGTGATTATTGGTAGTAATAGAAGGAACGTGACTAAAATTCAAAATTTTGTTGCAAAATCAAGACTCTATTTAAACATTCTCTATAAATTGTCCTTGTATAGCATCAAGAAATCAGTTAAACAACAAGAAAATCATAAATCCTACTTATTAACTGGCAAAATAAGAGGCAAAGGATAAATGATTTAAAACTCTGTTTACTAGGTAAAAAAATCCACGTGATATAAGTCTATAGTCTATAGTACAGTAGGATTATATTTTTCTCATAGTCTTTGTCTCCCTAGGACAAGTATATTGTAGTCACTAAAAAAAAAAAAGTTAAATTAAAAAAAAAAGAAGAAGAAATGTAAGCCACATTTGACTCTCGACTACTTTCACTTAAGCAGAGAGCCTTAGAATAGCTCTCAAAATTATGATTAGAGATCCTCTGAAAGAGATTAATTTGCACTTATTGGAATGGTAGTCCATAAACATAGTTTTAAATTTTATCATTAGCCATTTACAGTATTATTTTTCAAACTATAATAGCTTGATATGCTTTGATGTGCTATATTAAAATGCTTTGATATGACAAAAGTTGCATGTATCCTTTGACCCAGCAAGTTCACTTTTGGCCATTAAACTTAAAGATATATAGAATTAAACAAATAAAATACATTTTAAAGTAATTGTTCCAACATGGTTTTAGAAGAAAGATGAAAATGAACAGAGATAACACATATATCTAAATATAAAGAATTAGTTAAGCAATACTATAGCATATCTACATATATGAGTACTATTCAAGTATTAAAATTAATGACATGCAATAGTTAAGCACAAAGAAACTGATTATACAATTAAGTAAAAATATCATACACAATTACTTATGCAATAATGTCCTATTTCCTGTTCTACACTGAATCTGTCGTCATCAACTATTTCATCAATCTATGTGAAGGTTATCAGTGCCTCTGTATCATAATATCCAGTGCTCAGTTCTCAATCTTCTTCCACCTTGACTTAGCAACATCATCTGACACAGGCAACTGCTTCTTCTGGAAACTGTTATCCTTCCTGGATTCAAGTTAACCATACACTGCTGATTTTCTTCAGTGCTCTCCTTAGACTCCTTTGTTAGTTTCTCTTTACATCCCAAATCTTAAAATGTGAATTTGCAGATCTTGGTCTTTGATTCTCTCAGCTGTCTCCATTTATCCCTTGTGATTCCACATAGCTATGACTTAGATACTACCTACATAGACTGAGGTTTTTCAGATTTTTATCACTCTCCTGAACTCCTACTCTGAACTGGACTCTGTAGTCAGCTGTCTATTTGACATCGTTAGCTTAATATTTAATAAGCAGTTCTGATTAAGCACATTAAAACTGCATCCTTGATATTCTAACCTTGCTCCCAAAGCTCTTGCTCCCACAAGATTCACCTTATCAAACAATAGTAATTCTATTCTTTAAGTGACAGTAATGGGGTTCAGTGGCTGTAAAGCCTGGAGGATGGAGGAGATAAAAGTTGAAAAAAGAGAGCAAAGATATAGATTTTTTTTCTAAGTTACTTCAAAACCTGTTGACCATTAGTTCTTCATAAACTTAAATTTAGATCTCTGTAGCATCAACTTCTGAAACATTATCAACATTTCCTAACAAAAGTGATTTGTGAATTGACATAAAAGCAATCTATGTGAGTTATGAAACTTCAATTTCAAAACATCATGCTTATTTATAGACACATTCTACCCAATGGCAGAATACCAGAAGCATTCCATTTTACTTCTGAAGCAGGAAGAAGATGTCTGTAACTGCTTCCCCCATTCAGTGCACTGAATTTTGGAGACCCTTCATAATAGGAGAGGCTGGCAAACTTGCTGAACAGAAGATCAATATGGGGGCAAAAAGTCATTTGTAGACTGGGGATTTAGCTCAGTGGCCTAAGCGCCTGCCTGGCAAGCACAAGGTCATGAGTTCAATCCCAGGTGCTTAAGGAAAAAAAAAAAATCATTTGTATTTCTAACAGGACAAATTGCTAACAACAAAAGACTATTAAAGGCTGAATTTACAATAGCAAAATTGCATGTCTATATGGTTCTAAAAAATAAATAACAAAATATTTTAAGGCTTTTACAAAGATAATTATACTGCTTTATTAAAATATACTAAAGAATATATAGAAGACTCTAAAAGATAAAAAAATAAAATATCTGAAAGTTAGCTGTTCTTCCCAATACGATCAAGAACTTCAATGCATTTTCAATCATAACTTCAACAATAACTTTTAAATTTCTATAAAAGATATAGCCAAGAAAAACAAAAGTATCCTTAAAAAGGTTTAATATGATAAAGAATTAACTGTAAAAGACAAAATTTTATGAATTTTATAAAATGAACTATATTTCCTTTATGCTTCAAAGAAAGATGGGTATTTCTTACCAAAGTGTAAATCAAAATGGGAAAAAAAGTGAAATTATCTACAATAAAATTAACATCTTTTGGTACTCTGCAGACATTAAATAAAGTTTATGAACATTAATGAAAGATTACATATTAGAACATATAAAGAACTTTTACAAATTAATAAGGAAACCAATATCAAAAATGGGCAAAACATTTCTTAAAATGTATTTCTCACAGGCAGAAATAAGGTAGTCAATAAACCTATGAAAAGCTGCTCAAACTCTTGAAAACTAAAATCTGAAATACAATACCATCTAGCATACACTGGGCTCACAAATGATAAACTTATGAGTTGGTAAACATGAAAATCAACAGAAACTTAAATATTGCTCTTGGGAGAGGAAATTGATACACAGTCTTTTAAGTATCTAGTGGAACTGAAAATACAGTAGCCTTCTGACCCAGCTCCTAGATAGGTCTTTTGAATTTTTGTACCAAGAAACATACATAAGGAGATTGGTTATTGTCAGGGATGGTATTTCAAGGGACTTCACTGTAAGGATGATGGTCAGTTTAAAGTGAGTTATGATGTTTGAGTATATATTTGTTATTACTCCTTATAATGTTCATAAGCATTACATATAATTCATAATTTTTAAAAAATTTATTATGATAGGACTTTGGTGTTAAGTTTGTTAAAATAAACAAAGGTGGATTTTTGTCATTTGGTTACTATTTATATGTCCTATGGATGATATACTCAGGCAAGAGAAGGCTAAGATACAAGTAGGGTGGCCCACTTCCCTGGAAATACATGATAAACCTTCCATTTTTTAAAATGTCACATTAGGTATCTTTCACTTGCCCATTCACATTGTACATCCATAAACTCTTCTCTAGTCTCTTCTCTGCCATGAGATGCTGACTTCTGTGGAACACAGGAATGAGTCCCTTTCTCTTTGACTTCTTCTTGACTCAGTCAATGGAGAGCCTATAAAGGATACTGATGAAGGGAAGATAGTGAGCTCAATCTTCATCCCCTTTAACCATTTTTACCAAGATTGGCTTCTGCGAACTTCTGATAAGTTCCTCATCTGTTTAGACCTGGAAAAAGGTGACATTAACTTATATTAAACCCTGGATTACTGCACCAGTCACATAGCTCCTCTATACGCTAATCTTTGTCAGAAGTTCCTTCATAAATGAATCCTCTTTGAAGTACTCTAAATTTGCTATTTCCTATTGGAAACTTGCCTGATATAAATGAAGAGAAACAAAGAGAAAAATTACATTATATAGTACACCAAAAGCTTAAATGATAAGATTCAGAGGAGTAATGAATTGTTTTAAGTTTATTAGAATTAAATGATAGTTTTTCTTCTTAAAAATGGAAAAAATAGGATAGAAGTATGGGTTATAACTCAGAAATATTTAATATGCTGTATGTTTACTTATTCAACAAGGGGGTGGCATGTTGCCCTCTGTTAGAGGAAGATTATCCTGGTGGTAATTTTATGTAAGATAAACTGTAAAGCAGTGCCCCAGAAGTGAAGTGTTCATAATTTAGCAAGCCAGTGGGACTGGTTTGTGGAGACCAACTTGAAAGCAATACTCAGGGATAGCTAAGTGTGGCTTTTTGTACTCCTAGTCACACATTGTCATGTGCAGATCCTAAATTTGTCTGGTATGCCCCGTCTTGGAAGTGAATCTCTTTGGGATGTCAGACAAAAGAATGACGTGCACTAACAAACTTACAAAAATTTAGTTGACCAGTTCTTTTTCACAACCAATAATAATTTAATTTGTATTCTTATCACCACTAATTGTTTTCTATCACACTGTTAAAGACCTTTACTGGTATCTTATATTCCACTCTATATACGTCTCAAATCTTTATTGTACCAAAGTAAATACTTGTTCGTGTTTCGCTGTGCCTTTTTAAAATCCACTCTTTTATTTGTTGCTTTGCCCACGATGCACCCTGAAATGTTTCTGGTTTGGCATCAACTGCAAGAATTAGTTAATGCATCATTTTGCGCTCCTAGATAATGAATAAAGATGTGGAATAAAATGAAGCTTAGAGCACAATGCACCCAGTGGTCACACCCCTCTAAATGCATAGATGAAACTTGTTTTTGCATCTCTTCTTGGTCTTTTGCACTGCTGTCAGAAGGCGTGCTTCTTGCACTGTATCAGTCTGAACTGGGAGTGTCCCTTAGAGGAAGTAACACTTTCATAGATTGTAGTGCCTGCATCGTTACTGACATATCCAATGCTGTGTACAAGTTAGTATGATCTGGGATTTCTGAAATAGAACAGGATAGTCAGAACTTTTACAACACTGGAAATTCATATGATGTATTTATAGTTAATATAATGTGACTTTTCAAACAACCAGTAACTTTATAATGCCAGTCTGATATCTGTTATTAGAAGGTTGAGACTCAGAAACTAAAAAGTTAATGATAGTTCCAGCTCTAAGATTCTGGAACTCATGTTTGCAGTCCTAATTTGATGGTCTATGTTGTTGAAATATGTTACACTGAGTTTAGGTATTAGAAATTTTGAGGAAGATTTCCCTTTGTCACAGTTTGAGCTCAGCATTTGAAAATGAAAGTTCTAAAGATTTTACAAATGATGTTTAAGTTTTCTCAATACTTTTGATAGCAAGCCAGATGTTAAAGGCTAACAAATGAGAAAATTAAGGATAAACCAGTAAATATTATCTTGCAGGCAGTATATACATGTATAGATATTCACAGCTAAGCCTCATGCTTCTGTTATCTTAACAGAATCCACACAGTAATTCATAGTCAGCCAGGATAAGTTATTAATGCTAGTTTATTACTTATGAGTGGGTTGTTCCAGCTGATTTTCTGCTTCATTGGAGAAGTTTTACTATCCATCCCCTTAGGCTAAGTCCGCTCCTTTCTACTGCTCAGTGATTGAAACCCTGAATTCATCTCAAGGCCACAGGAACCTCTGGCCTCTATTAGCCAGCACTCGGTTTCTCCTACGGGGAGAAATGCCAGGAGCTGACAGCATATTCTTCACTTGCTCTTGCCTCTGGGAGGATCTGTAGCAGACGGTTTCTTGGCTTGGCTATACTGCTGATTTCCAGCTCACTGTAGGGCTGCTACGTGTATGAGGGCTTTCAGGAGCTCATGGGCCTGTATTTCTGTGAAAACTCTCTGTCTAGTTGAAAGATGATAGTAAAGGACTGAATGTGAGGCAAGGACCATGAACATCACAGCTGAGTATTTCTTCATTAAGTTTTTGTCTTAAGGAAGTTCTTAGGACACTATCACAATTAGTTTTAGGACTCTTTGGAAAGTTTCACATCTTCAGTTTTTCTTATCTGCACAGATAATAGTATATGCAGAAACTTTCCATTGGCATAAAAATGTGATGTGACAGAAAAGTAAATGCATGTTCCTATAAGCTAGGCCACCTCTCTTCTCGGTGAAATTTATTCACCAATTATTATACTATAAAGCCACACACCTTCTTTAAAAAGAAATTAACATAGCATAGCTTATAAGGAAACTATAGCTATTTTAGGTAAAGTTTTTATATATCTTTGAATAATAAGCAGAAAGCAAAGCACACTTTCTTTGCTTTATGCTAATAATCTTTTAATTGAAAGTCATTAATAACCAAAGATAAAAACGGAAAGTATCTCAAGTCATTACTCAAGGTACAAAGTAAAATTTGGGGCATAGGTGCCACTATTCATTTTTACCCTACTCTCAATCCTAAGTACCTAAGTAAAAGGGCTATGCAAAAGGCAATGGGATTTCCATGTAATGAATAGTAAAAATTGACTGGAGAATCTATCAGAGATTTGAAGTCAAAATGAAATTATCTTCTTCTCTTTCCAAGATAGCCAAATCCACAGAACTAGTCAAAGTGACCTGGTTCTTTGACTCTGTTTATCACGTGACATGATGGTTAATTTTATGTGTCAATTTAACTTCTCTATTGGAATACCTAGATATCCAATTAAACATAATTTCTGAATGTGTCTGTGAGGGTGTTTCTGAAGGAATCAGCATTTGAATTGTGGCTGAATAAAGCAGGTGGCCTGCCCCAGTATAGTTAGACAACTGAGGGCCCAAGGAGAACAAAAAGTGGAGGAGGTTAAATTTTCCCTCCCTGCCTCACTGCTTCAGCCATCAGACTTCTTCCCTTGGACTAGGAATCATGCCATCTGCCTTCTTAGGCCTTTGACCTTGAACTGGAATTCACATTTATCTGAATCCTTTTTGCAGATGGCAGATCATGGGACTTAGCCTCCATAATGATGAACCAATTCTTTAAAATAAACTTCATTTATGCACACACACACACACACACACACACACACACATCTTATTGGCTGTGCTTCTCTAAGGAGCTCTGAATAATATACATGGGCATAAAAAGAGAGGGGTGAGCCACTATACGTTGGCAAGCTGAATAAATGCAGGTTAAACAAAGGAGATTTAGCAGAGAAAAGAAAAACAAACAGGTAAAAGTTTCTTCCACCAGAACTTGTGAGGACATCCATTAGTCCCCACGGAGATAAAGGAAGAGATAGACCAACGATAGTTTCTCCTTATAGCATCACCTGCTATAGTGATAGAAATAACACATCTGCTTAATAAAATTGGTATTTAAGCTGTTTGAGGGCAAATCAGGAATTTTTGCTAGAAAAAATCCTTAATAGAAAATTAGTTCATTATTCTAAGTTCTCTAAAATACTTAGCATCTGAAAGTAAAAGAAAGGCAAATAGTATTTTAGTATTAACTCTATACCAAACATTTTATGTTCATTATCTAATTTCCTTTCTACACAAATCATATGTTAGATACTGCCACAAATATTTTTAATGATGAGAAACCTGAGGCAATTAAGTCAGTGAAAATTAAGGCAATTTGTCTCAGGTCATGCAGGTGGAAGAAGGTGAAAGCAGAATTTGGATCCAATTGTGACTAATCTCAAAGTCATACTAGCAGGCTGCATATGTCCAGTTGATGAAAACAAGACAGACAAACAATCCCAGACATATTCATTCACTTGTAATTTATAATCAGTCAAACTGTGGAACAGGAAAATATACTCTAGCAATAAGAATCTTTTTCACATTTCAACAAAATTTATCTGGTGTATCCGCCATTGTATAGAATTTCTCCATTCTCATTAAAAGTCATTTAACCATATTTTGTCATTTTTCCCATATGTTATCATTAATATTAAAGATCATCCAAATCTTTTTAAACTCTTCATTGAAGGAGCTGGCACCCAGGAAATTAGGTTCCTTAGACTTACTTTGCCCAAAGGCCATCGATGACGCTGTCTCAAAGAGTCAATGATATGCAATTTGAAGGCAGAAGAGAATGCAGAGTTTGTGAACAGAAGCAAACTTTTGCCTAATGCTTCTACTTGCAAACCAAACCAGCATTACTATACTTATTTTTGCCATTCACAGCTGAACTTATGCATCCCTGGTCCTTTTCACATGTGTCCATTTCCTGGATATTTATCACCAGTCACTTCCATATTATCATTTTCATTCCATTCTAATAGGTTCGGATGACTTTTCTTGGTCATGACTGGTTATTTGTTTGCATTTCCTCTTTTCATTCTCACTGTGTAAAATTCAAACATGACATCAGTCACACAATGTTATTTAAATAAATCTCCTTCACCTCTTTTCTGCACCTCTTATCCTCATGTTACCTCTTATTTAACTTCTCTACTTATTCTTTTTTCATTCTTCCAAATATGCCACAATTTCCAGAAAGCCTGTAGTATATAATTTAGATTAGCATGTGCTTGTTCCTTTCTGATCATTTCTTTCCTACTAACTCTCTCCTTCTTTTGGCACAGAAAAGGAAGTTCTTGGGTGACATATCTTTGAATTACACAGGACAGCTTGGCAGGTACCAAAAATTTTCTACTCACAGATAGATTGTCTCAGACAAGTCTAAAAACACATCTGTCCCCAGTGATTTAATTTGCTTGATAGTAAATCTATTGTAATCTACTCGGATAACAACTTGCTATTTATATCAAACTAGTATCCAATCCTGAGATGTTAAATATAGGATTCTCCACATTTCCTGACAGTCATTTTTAATAAACTATGGCATACACAAGAATGAACATTTAACTTTATAGAAAATCTACTGCAAAGCAAAAAGGTTTAAGGCACCAGGTCAGACATAAACCACTAGAAAGACTTCTATTTCTAAACTAAATAGAGCATTACACTTTTTTAGAACTAGAAAAGACCTTGCAATTTACTGATTTCCAGTCCTTTTGCTTCAGAAATGGGGGACCTCACACAATCAGCACACATCCAAGGTTACAGAACCAACTAGAGGGAGAATCAAGCTCAACCTGGGCTGTGGCTTTGGCACACAGGATCCGTACTCTCCCTGTCACACCCTGAAGTAGCAAAAGTGCATCTATTTTTGAAACTTGGAGTTCGTTCCACCTTAAAGAGATTCATTCCATTTGGAAGATCAGGAAAACACACTGTTCTTTATGCCCAAATAGCTAGGTGGCTGTAGCGTTGAGAAGTTCTGGGTATGTGAAAGCTCACCTGTGGCAAGGCTGGCAGAATGGACTAAGGGTACCCTTAAGCAGAGACCAAATCTTTAAAATATGCACGGAAAAATGTCTTTCTTGTATCAAGAAGAAAATCACTGTAGGAAGTTTTCTAACTCTAGAGTTACAGGATAATTAGCATGAGTTCAAGATGTTACAAAGAAGGATAATTAGCCCAGGATGTTGTTAATATTGTTGTCCCTCTATTTATTTCAAGACTCTTTGCAAAAAGGCATGTTTCATCCTGAACAAGTGTCAGTGACATTACAGAAGAAAAACTACTGAAGCAGAAAGAAAACTACAGGGGTTCTCTAAATTGAAATGGTTCTCTTATTGCTGGAGCACCTCATTTGAGAACCTCTTTCCCTTCTTGAAAATTTAGAAGCAAGTTTGCAATTCAAGAAAAGCCAGGGGTTGCTAATTTAAAGGAACACAATGTACCTTAGAGATTATCTGCAAAATCCCCCCTTTGATTTTTATATGGCGTGTGATCAAAAAGTTAGTGACTGTTAAAATTTTTTAACATTTGATACAGTAAAAGATACACTCAAAATACTCTTTCTCCCACTCATCCCATACTTATCCCATCATTCTTAAAACTTTCTGAAGCAGTTCTGAAAATCCTCTTTCAGTACTATATTGCACTATTGTGACTGCATTAATGTCTTGAATTGATTGAAAAATGTTTACTTTTCATGATGATTTTATTTTTACCATTTTACAGCATTGTTATTGGTACAGCTTTATGCTACACAATAAATACATTCATCATGGGAAACTGTAACATATATATTGCACCTTGATCATTTCTACTTTCTTTCCTTCCCCTCTCCTTCCCATCTATTTCCTTCCATCTATCTTTTGTTTTGTTCTTTTTAAAAATTTTTATTTTGTTAGTACATGTTTGCAGCAGGTGAAGTTTACAGTGATCTTAGAGAGTAGATACCTATACATGATAGATCTTGATTCTCTTATTCCCCTTCCTTTCCCAACTTACCTCTCTCCCTCTGACTCTAAATCCTGTTTCTTCATTCTCATTATTATTTTTAATTTTAGTTCATGGCTATGACACACAGCATTTACATTGCTTATGGCTATTTGACACATACACATGATACATAAATCTTTGTACTTTCCCCACACTCCCCTTTTCTTCCCCTTGGTTTCCTTCCCATTTGCAAAAGATCTGTCTCCTGTTTAATTCTATCAGTCCTTTATTTTCCTCTTTATTTGTACCTTGTCTTACTCAAATGAGAAATACTATATACTATTTAAGGTTGTGTCTCTGATTTATTACACTTACATTATATTTTCCAGATGTAAATTCAAGCATTCAGTAATTAGGGACATTTCTCACAAATGTCCCTAATTCATATTTCTTTATAGCATAATAGTATTCCATTATGTAGAGACCATATTTTCTTTATGCATTTTGTCTGTTGATGGGCACTGGATGCTTCCAAGATTTAGCTATTATGAATTATATTTCTATAAACATGGGTATGCCTGTGTCCTTGCAATTTGATGACTTTAGCTTTTTTTGGAAAGATTTCTTGAAGGGGAATATCTGGGTCAAATGGAATTTCTAATCTTAGTTCTTTAAGAACTCTTCATACTGATTGTCAGAGTGATTGTACTGCTGGTTTACATTCCCACCAATAGAGGAGGGTTCCTTTCTCACTGCAACCTCTCCATCATTTGTTTTTATATAGTTTCTTGATGATGGTCATTCTTTCTTATATAAAATTAAGTTGTAGTGTTGTTTTAATTTACATTTCTCTAATCACCTAACATGTTGAACATTATTTTTATATATTCATTGGCCATTTGTACCTCTTTTTTCTCCTGAGAAGTGTCTATTCATTTCACTTGCCTATTTTTTTATTGTGTCTTTCATTTTGGTCATCTGATTTTCTTGAGGAATTTATATATTCCAGATATTAGTCCTCTGTCCAAAGAATAGCTGACAAAAATGTTTTCCCATTCTGTAGGCTGTCTCTTCACTCTATTCTTTGTTACTTTTGCTGTGCAGATGCTTTTTAGTTTGATATAACTTCATTTGTTGATTCTTGCTGTTATTTCTTGTGCATCTGGATTTCTGTTCAGAAAGTCCTTGAACACACTTATGACTTCAAGTGTTTTACATATTTTACTCAGTAGGTTCACTGTTTCTGTTACAATGCTTGGATCTTTGATCCATTTTTATTTTAGTTTAGTACATGATAAGACATATAAGTCCAGATTCAATCTTCAGTGTATAAGTAGCCAGTTTTTTCAGCACCATTTGTTAAATAGGTTATCTTTCTTCCAATGTATGTCTGTGACCCCTTTGTGGAAGATATATAGCTAAACGTGTTGGATTTCTCATATAAGGGAAAATATGTTATATTTAACCTTCTGTATCTGATTTTTTTCTTAGTATTATACTCTCAAGGTACATTCATTTTACTCAAAGGACTCAAATTCATCCTTTATGGCAAAGTAATAGTCTGCTGTATATAATATACCACAATTTCTTTATCCATTCATCTGTTGATGAACGTATCAGGGACTTCCAAGATTTGGCTATTATGAGCTCTCCACCTATAAACATGAGTATACATGTGTCACTATAATATGATGTACACTTTCAGGAAGATAACCAGAAAGGTATATCTGCATCAAATGGAATTTCTACTTTTAGTTTCTTGAGGAATCTCCACATACTGATTTCCATCGTAGTTGCACTACTTTGTATCTCCACCAACAATGTAGAAAACTTCCTTTTCCCCCCACAACTTCACCAGTATTTGTTGTTTTTTGAGTTCTTGATAACAGTCATTCCTTCTGGAATAAGATGGAATTTTAGTAATGTTTTGATTTGCATTTCTGTAATGGCCAAATTTGTTGGACAATTTTTCATGTGCCTATTGGCTATCTTTCTTAGTTTGAGAAATGTTTATCCATTTCAAAAGCTTATTTATGATTGCGTCTTTAAATTTTTTGAGAAGGGCTAACATTTTGACTTTTTCATCTATTCAAAGTTTAGTCATCTGTCTGAGGAATAGCTGGCAATTTGTGTCCTCATTCTGTAGGTTGTCTCTGTTTCCTTTGATGTATACAAGTATTACATTTGATATAATCCTATTTGTTGATAGTTGGTGTTATTTCTTATGCAATTGAGGTTCCATTCAGAAAGTCTTTGCCTAGGTCTATGTCTACAAGAGTTTTTATCTATTTTATCACCCAGTAGATTCAGTATTCTTGTTTTTATGTTTAGGTCTTTGGTCCATTTTTTATTGGATTTTAGCACAGGGTAAGAAATATGAATCTAGGATCTGGATTCATTCTTCTGCATGTGGATAATCAATATGTCTAGCACCATTTGTTAAAGGGGCTATCTTTTCTCTAGCATATTTTTTGGTTTCTTTATCCAAGATTGGATTGCTGAAAGTACTGCAATATGTTATATTCCATTTAACGTAGTCAGTCTTTAAATAGGAATATAGATAATGATC
>RJWT010019061.1:0-18572 GCA_004365215.1 Cuniculus paca
CTGAGCTAGATCCCCAGCCCTGTTTTTGAGACAGGGTCTCACTATGCCATTCAGGCTGGCCTTGAGCTCACTTTGTAGCCCAGGCTGGTCTTGAACTCACAACGATCCGCCTGTCTCAGCCTCCCAAGTGCTGGGATTACAGGCGTGAGCCACCATGCCTGGCTTGAGGCAGTTTTTTTAAACCCATTTGACAGATGAGGAGGCTGAGGTCTGATGGTTTAAGGAGTGCAGGCTGCAGCATCAGGCCAGCAGAGAGCCAGGTGTTAGATTTAAACCCCTTCTCTGTCTACCGTGCAGCACTGCCTTTTAATGAAGGGGAGGAAATGGTCTAAATCTACTACTGGGCCCTCAAGCCCTTCCTTTTTGCCTAAAGCTTTATCGTCACATCTATTTATAATGTTTCATTTTTTAAAAATCTCATTAGTAATTTACCAATCTTGTTAGTCTTAAGGTATCACCTTTTGGCTTGTAGATCTTCTCTACTTTTTGGCATTTGATTATATGTTATTCTTCCTGCTTAAGTTCCCACACATTGTTAAAAACCATTTTTTTTCAATCACAGAGGTAATTTCTTTTTGTAGGAGTTCTAATATTTTCAAGGCATCTTGACAGAGAGGAAAAAGTCATTGCTGTCCTATGTAAATCAAAATATTCTCCAGTGTTTCTCACAGAAACCAGCAGCGCGCTATCAACCAGAGCAGGGGGGAACAGTGGGTCGGTGCTCAGAACTCTGGATTCACGCCCTGCCGGTCGTCTGCCTCACAGAGAAAAGCCAATGCGGGTGGGGGCTTCATTAGCATCCCCGGAGTCCTCAGTTTCTTCATCTTTAAACTACCATCTCAACCATGTAGGATATGATGAAATAGGGGGAAAAAAAGCAATGGCAATTACTTCATTACTTTATGGTGATTTAGAAGAACGGTGCACTCTGTATAAATCTGATATTAATAAATTTTTTAGTTTCATTTTATGTTAGAATGGGCAACAGCTGGAAGATTCTCAACATTGGGTCCAATTAGAATCACACTTGCAAAGCCTGACCTCATTGTTCTGGGGGTGTTTTCAGAGGTTTCTCACCAGACTTTATGTTTAAACCCACAGCCAGCGCTGCCAGCTGCTTGTTTAACAGTAGGACCAGCTTCCCAAAACAACGACCATGATTTGTGAACCTTATCCTTTAGAGTAAGCATTTTTTATGAAATTATTCCTAATTTTTGCCTCTTTTTGTTTCAGGTAACTGCTGGTGTTCCTCTAAAGAAAGAATACACAGAAGAGGTAAGAGGGCCTATTTAGTTACGTGTGTGAAGAGCCATTCAAATCAGTTTATCACTGGGTTCCAGCTGACAGTCAGTGAATGTACCTTCCACCAGTGGCCTTTAGAAATGTGTTTTTCAAGCCAGGTGTGGAGGCGCATGTGCTTGTAATCTCTGTGCTCTGGGGTGCTGAGGCACAAAGATCTCAAGTTCAAGCCCAGCCTTAGCGAGACCCTGTTTCAAAATTAAAAATTGTAAAAGGGCTGGGAATGCAGCTCAGCTCAGAGGCCCTGGGTTCAGTCCCTTGTATAACAAATAAAAAAGAAAAAGAAATGGACTTTTCTAAAAATCCAAGAGAAAATAAGTGGGTGAAAGGAATAAAAACCATTCAGTTAACTCTCAGACGTCAAGAAAAGATGGTTGTAGGTGAATCGGCTATTCTTCACTCCCAGGACATACATCTCAGCCATCAGAAATGAAGGTCTCCAGGACAGAAATAAATGTGCAGCATATACCCGTATCTTCTGGTGTGGAAAAAAATTGACTTTTGGAAGACAGGCAGTTGGTTTTGTGATGCTCCCATAGACTAGTTTTCTGGTAGCAATATTTCTTGGTTCCTACAAGTGGCGCCAGGGATTTAGGCCGGAAGTAGCTGGACAGGGCTCCTGGCCACCCTGGGGCCCTGCACCGTTTGTCCACTAACTATCCTGCATTGTGGGCCCGTTGCTTATGTCCTGTCAGCCAGTCCTCCACAGAAATTGTTGCCAGGCTCACCACCCAAATATGTCATTGGACCCCGAATAATTTTAGAAATTATTTTGAAAATGCACCTCCTCCTTCTTGCAGCCATCTTCCTTAGGGGCAAGAATGGAAAAGCTTCTATGCCAATAAGGTGAGGGGTGTTGTAGGCACAGCCTGCAGGTGTGGCGAGGCCAGTTTAGTTTGGCAGGTGGGGTTGAGCGGCGTGACATGGGGATCTGGTTTCTTACAGAACATCCAGCTGGTGGCCGACGGCTGCTGTAATCTGCAGAAGCAAATCCAGATCGCACAGCTCTTCGGGGTGCCAGTGGTGGTGGCACTGAATGTGTTCAAGTGAGTCTGCCCTCCTGCTCGAAGGTGGTCACCTCTAGGGGCCACCTGTGAATGACGGATCGTGTCTGAGGGTCTTTGGTCTTTCTCTGCTTCATCTAAAAGTAGACAAAAATACTTTGCTCTTTCCATTTGTTTGGTCTCATTTGGTTTCGTTTTCACAAATGTGTTCCCCAATGTTGTTAGCAAAATGAAATTTATATAGTGAATTACCATTTCTTGGGCTTTTTTTTCTTCTTCAAATTCCACTGAGCATTTCTGTCTGAAAGACTGAATGATCAAAGGGAGATGTTATGGAATTTTCTCGATAAAAACCTTTAACAACTTGAAATATTTGAGTCGTGTTAAAGAGGATTTTTTCCCCCATGCTTTTCTTTAAGTCTGATTTATTTAAACATGATGTGACCACTTTTGATGTTTAAAATACATTCAGTGTTAGGGAGCGAGGTTCTGTGTAAACGGTTAGTCTTTCTGTAAAAACATCCCTAAGTGAACACAGATGCAAAACCACAAACATTTTCATCACCAGGACTGACACCCGTGCCGAGATTGACTTGGTGTGCGAGCTGGCGAAGCGCGCCGGTGCCTTTGACGCGGTCCCCTGCTATCACTGGTCAGTTGGCGGAAAAGGGTCGGTGGAGTTGGCTCGGGCTGTGAGAGAAGCTGCAAATAAAAGAAGCCGTTTCCAGTTCCTATACGATGTCCAGGTGAGGTATATCTGCGACAGCTGTGTGCCTGGCGGCTCTCACTTTGTGCATTGGGCCAATGCTAAGAGTCCTGCCCTGAAGGAAGCTGAAGATCAAAGTTGGTCTGACGAGGTCCCTGGGCCAGGGAGACCCCAGCCCTGGCCCCAGAGCCCGTGCTCTTGAAGGCCATGCCCTGCTTCTGAATATCAGGCCCAGGGGAGGGGGCTTCTCGGAGGACAGGGGTCATGGCTGACCCCTGCAGGGACTGACTGCCCAGGAGCTGGGCTCAGAGCAGTGTCACAGGGCCTGTGACATTGGGAGGAATTTGCCTTGTCCGTTGTTGCCATGCCACTTTCCCTCATTGTGGTTTTCTTGAGCTGTGTCTTGTGAATGCATATTTTTTTTCCATTGTGGTAAAATACACATACCGTGAAATTTACCAGCTTGACCATTTTAGTGCACAGCTCAGTGGTGTTAAGTACGTTCACAAGGGGGTGAAGCCACTCTCCAGAACTCTTTTCATCTTGCAAACCGGAGACTGTTGCTGTTTAACACTAACATTGCCCTACCCATTGCCCTACCCACAGCCCTACCAACCACCATTCTACTTTCTGTCTCTGCGGTTTTGATTTCTTTAGATAAGCCATGTAAGTGGAGTTATAAGAATATTCGTCTTTTTGCAAGCAGCTTATTTCACTTATAAGGTCCATGCACGTTCTAGCATGTGTCAAATTTCCTTCCTTTTTAAGGCTGAATAATATTCCCTTCTGTGTATGAGTCACGTTCTGCTAACTCCTTCACCTACTGATAGAAACTTGGTTGCTTCCATCTTGTGGCTATTGTAAATAATGCTGGGTCTTCAAAGCATCTGTGAAAATATCTTTTCCAGAGCCTGTTTGCATTTCTTTTGGTTATATCCCCAGAGGTGGGGTTGCTAGGTTTTCTAACCTACCACATCTAGATAATGAACCTTAAGCCAGAAGGACTGCGTTTCCCAGGACTCACTCTCAAGCAGTTGGAGCCCATCTAACATTTCTGTCCTGGATTTTGTGGTCCCGTTCTGGCCAGTGGGTTTGTCCTTGGAGGCCATCCATGACCCTCAGAGTACTCATCCCTCAAGCCGACAGCTGCTCCTCCTCTTCCTCCTCCTTCTGGCGCCTTGTTGGTCTGTCACTCACACTTCATAGCTAGAAGTGCCACTCCTTTCCTAATTGAGCACACGGACAGCAGAGTGGGCAAGAAGCAAACAGAGAGTCAATAGTAAGCTGTGAGAGTGCAGCATTCTGTCACCCCGAAGGGGATCCCTTGCACCATGAGGGCCGCTGAAGTGCGGCCTCCTCATGCCTCCTGCTCGGGCACATGGCCACTTTTTGTTTTTCGTTTTTGTTTTTTTTTTTTGGCACCGCGAATCGAACTCACAACCCCATGCTTGCCAGGCGGGCGCTGTGCCACTGAGCCATATCCCTGGTAGTGTCCACTTCCTTAGTCCTGACGTGCCCGTGGGACAAGAACTGGCGATATCTCCCCACCCTCCACATAACACCTGAAGCACCAGAAGATGAAGTAATGAGAAATGACCCACAGCTAGGAGGAGGCAGAGCTGGCAAAGCAGTGAGGCGGTAAATGGTCTTCAGCACGCAGGACTGTGCTCGGAGTGGGAGGTGACCCATCCTAGACATGGGATGATGGGGATGGGAGCAGCACAGAGTCCCTGCCAAATGAGGGACTTGGTGAAGGTTTGTGGAAGGAAGCACTTAAGGAATGATTTGAGGGGGTTGTTGAGGGACAGGTTTGTCATATGGGGGGACCATGTGATGAAGGAAGGGCTCCGATATTCTGGGCTTCAGAGGTGGTCACGATCCTTGAGCGAGGGGATTTGGGGTCAGCATAATGAAAATGCTTCTGACAGGAGGCCAAGTGCTCTCTGGCACTGAGTGTAGAGCAGCTGTGATGTGCAGTGGCCTGGCGGAGTGCTCACAGCACCCCACCCCCACCCCTGGTGTGGGGTGCCGGGGTGACCCTGACTCCCTGCACCTTGGCCCTGGCTTGCCAGTGAGTCCTCTGTGCTAGCAAAGCCCCCCGCATTGCACACCAGCCGCTTCTCTGCCCTGCCTCAAGCGCCCACCACCCACCCTGTGGCAAAGGTGGTTTTCCCAAAGATTCAAAGGTGAGCCTGCATTAAAGCAAGAAGCAGGCTGCCCTGAGGACCTGGGACTCCCGGCCGAACTTGTGGAAAGTCAAGTTAACTAGGCAGTGTGACCTAGAGAACTAGACAGCCTCCCTGTTCACCAGGGTGGTTTCTAATTCAAGAGCAGGCAACTTTCGAGTATAGAACTGGAGGCAGCAGTTAATCAATTCACAATAGTAGGTAATCTGAAAATATGGAGTAAGATGCAGAGGCCTGATTACCCAGAAGAAATTTACTGTGTGAAAGTTCACATAGTTACACTTCAAATACAGTGGGTCAAGCTCTTGCAAACTTGTACGTAGCCCTTTAGGATTACCATGGTCTCCTATAAGAAACTGTTAAAAGTCTTTCTGACTTTTCCTTTTCTGATTTTACTGTTGACAGTTGTATCTTTCCTGTTGATTTAATCCAGTGTCTCCATATCTGCAAGCAAAGAGGTAGACAGTATAGCTAAAAGAAAAGCAACGTATTTACACTTTAGCAGCTGAGAACCCCTTACCCCATATTCTTTCAGGTGTGCCTCACCAAATCTGTCTGCAATGTAGGTTTAGTTCTGAACTGTACATGGGAGCGTGACAGACTCGCCCCAGAGCAAATGGGCAATTGATGGGAACAGTACCAGACTAGTTGAAAGGCTAAAGCTTGGAACCTCACAGAATGGAGTTCAAATCTTGACAAGGTTTCTACTCTGGATAGAAGCTCAGGCGAGGTCATTAATCTGAGCGCCAGCTTCCTTGCCTGCACTGTAATGTCCCCAAGTGAAATTCCACATCATAGTAAACTGGCTGCCAGTGACAGCTCTCTGTCCTGTCCCTTCCTTTACAAAGAGAGGAGCCTCCTAAATGTACTTTGAAAAATTCTCTTGCGATGCAAGGCAACTTCAGCAAACTCTAGTGGTGGTTTCTTTTATTCGGCTGGGTTAAAACTAGGCATTAGAAGCCAGAGTTCCTAACGCACCACAAGAAAAAGGCAGCATCAAGCTAAACCAAGACATGTGGCACATTTCCTTCTCCATGAGGATGGGGATCCATTGGTGATATCAAAAGAAATGAGTCCTGTTTGCAAGCTAGGAGGGTAGCACTGAAAAATCGACTGAAAATTCAAAGTCTGAATGTTGTTAGTTCAGTGAGGGTGAAGTTTGAAAATCATCTCCATATCCTTCCTCTCATCTTGCAAACATTTTGAGGTGTAACCTTGACAGCAAGACAGGGTAGTGTTTGTTTTGGTTAAGAGGTCTTTCCTGTTGCTTGCCCAGAGCGTTTCCCTTGATCACAGCGGGGTCTGGACGAAGGCAGCAAAGCCCACCGTGAAGACAGCGGGCGTAGGCAGCCTCTCTGCTGTCGCAGCTGGGGCTCTGTCCCTGCCCCTGGGTTTTGGGGTGCTTCTCCCCTGCTGGTCTTTTTTAAGGCAGGGTATGTTTTGATCTGTTGGTTTTTGAGAAGTGACTTCATATTTCTCTATAAAGATTCAAACTTGAACATCTTCCAGTAGTTGTTGGGGTTTTATGAGTTTCCTTTGAAATCAGACTTAAGAGATTTACAACCAAAGCCCCAAAGTTTAAGTACATAAAAACACATATATACATGTATATATGTTTGTATCTGTGTATATGCTGTGGGTTTTTTTTTTATTGTGGTAAAAATGTATATAACATAAAAGATTCCACTTTAACATTTTTTAAGTATAGAATTCTGTGGTATTAAGTACATTCACAATGTAGATTCAGGGTTGAATTAGTAGAATTCTAAACTTAGTAAATGTTTATTCATCTTTGTGTTTTTTTTATATTTCACAATAATTTGTTAAAGCCCCCTGAGCAGGAGGGATGCATGCCCCTTCTTTTCGTCCTCTTTGTCCCTGGATGCGTGCCCTAGTTTTGTCCTCACTGTTAACCAACTCACCCCTGATCAGCCTATGCCTGAAGCCATTTCCTCAGCTCTCTCCTTTCAGTGCACCAGGCTGTCTGGTGGGTTCTGTAGGATGCAGCCCCTCACATTGTCCAGTCAGTTAAGTATCTCATTTGTAAATCAGTCTCTCCTCCCTCTACCCTTTCATATTCCGCTTTATAACTGAGCTCCCTTTAAAGATCTTTGGTCATTCAACCCAGAGAGCATCAGAGAGCCTTTGTAGCCTCTCTTTCCTGGCCTTCTTTCCTGGAGTCAACCTGAATTCCCATGTCACCTCCCAAAAACATACTTCCACAGACACACCCTGGATGTGGGTAAAACTAGGATCTTCCCCGACACTGGCTTCTATGTTATCTGTCAAGTCTCCTCTTGCCTGTGGAACTTACCTCCCACCTCACAGGCGTACGCGAGATCTGAGCTTCATGTGAGCACCAGCCCAACTTTCTGAGTACCCTCCTGTCCCTTGTGGTCCTGCTTCCTGTACACTAGAAAGAAACTGTGGTTGCTGCACTTGTACTGGTCACAAGGATATGCACAGTTTTATTTAAATGCTGTCTCCTACCATAATAAATGGGGTGTCACTATGATAGAAGTTTCTAGAAATGCATGATTTTCTCAAAAATTATGGGAGAATCTAAAATGAGGAACTATAGAGTTGCATCCCAAGTTAGCTGCCTCCTCCCCTCCACCCCTACCTTTTCACCCTAAAGTTAGATAGATGAGACCCCTGTAGTCTCACTGTAGGTAGAATACCTATTTTCTCAACCTGAAGGACAGGCACTTCAAGAACATGATTTAAGTATGATCACAAGTATAAACATGAAAGGTACCACAAACAATAAACCACTTCAGGAGAGAAAACTGGAGCCTTGGGATTCAGGAGGAGAAAACAGTCACCCTAATCTCCAAGAAACTGGGGTTGGTTCTGAGTAATAACATCTTATCAGACACTTTCTTTTTCATCCCGTGTAAGTGGTTTCCTCTGCTCTTGAGTGACACTTAGCCAGTCCCCGAGCAGAAGCTTTTCCCTTGGAAGCACGTGTCCCATAGGCCAGTGGACAACAGCTCCATAGCCAGGGGAAAAGGCCACTTGCAAATACAAGGGCTTCTCGCATGCAAAAACAACCGTACCCTGGGTTTGTTCATCTTCCTCTTATAACACGAGGAATTTCCCAAGTCAGGTTTGTAAGAGAGGAGGAAACAGATTGGTCATAAAGATACCAGAGTGCTCACACATCAAGTTCTCAGGCCACTGTCAGCCCTCTCCCTTCATTTTGGGTGAGCTCTTTAAAACCACCTATTTCTATGCAGTCCTTTCTCTGACATGGCTCTAATTTTCTGTTTGAGAGGAATCAAGGATCACCCGTGTGAACTCATTATTGTCGTGTCTCAGGGACGAATTCAGATTTTCCAGCAAGGAGCCTGTGTGCATTTCCTAGACCCAAGTTACCCGCCACACACCGTGGTTTAAGAGAGTGAAACTCCCATGGCTGTCTTCAGAGTTAGCCTGCTGCTCGGCGCTGAGCCTCGGGGACCGGGCGCTGGGAGCAGGCTCCTGGAAGTCAACACGTACGACTTTGGTAGTTCGGATATGCTGGTCTGCAGCCAAGGGTGTTCCCGTGTCCGAGATACGGGGCCTGTTGTTCTCAGCATGTGGCACAGCTGGTGTAGCTCTCTGGGACACCAGGTGCTGTGTCTGCAACGTAACCCGTGCACCTGTGGGCTTGTGATCAGTGTATATTAGCATCCACCGTTTCCAGTTGTATTTTATTTGAATCACAGCAGAGGCTCTTTGCCAAATCGTACTTGTACATCATTTAAAATTTATGCTTCATTTCTAATACAAACGAGCAACTGAAATAATTATTGTACGCCTAGAGACTTCTATTCAACTTATGAGTTTATTAATTGATCCTTCTCTTTAAATATTTTATGGGCATTAAAATACGTGGGGCCCATATCACAGCCTAGAACAGTTAAGCTGTGTGGCCTTGGAGAACAAAAGAACAGTGTATTTTTGATTCAGCGTGGCCCTGGAGCCTGCCCTTGATTTCATCTGGGGCAAGCTAAAGAAGCAGCAGTGTGAGCTGAGGAAGAGGTGGTCGGTGTGGAAAGCAGAGGAGTGTGTAGCATTTTCGTGTCTCTTAACAGATTGTCGGTGCTGCCAAGTTCAGCATCTGACCTCTCAGTGAGCTGTG
Organism: Cuniculus paca; assembly: GCA_004365215.1. Taxonomy (NCBI): domain Eukaryota; kingdom Metazoa; phylum Chordata; class Mammalia; order Rodentia; family Cuniculidae; genus Cuniculus; species Cuniculus paca. The sequence continues at coordinate 9,322 of RJWT010019061.1, forward strand.
ACATCATGACATTACAAAGACTTCATGCATCTTCATATTATTTCTAGCAGCTTCACTTTAAAACTCTGGTTCTATTTCGCTTTATTTAGTCCTTTTTTGGGGCACCAAAAAATAATTTAAAATTTTTAAATGACTTTTTCTGTGCCTTAGAGATCCATTTTATCCCACTAAAAACTAAGTCTTTTGGATAATTTGATTTGATGAGTTGAATGGGCCTTTCCAGAACCTTTTTAAGAGCAGTATCCCATCTAACTTTGAGTAACTCAGGTTCCGCAAGCCTGAACCACCACATCTGCACCATAAGGAAAATAAAACTTGAAACTCACCGCCTCCTCCAACTTTCCTTTTGATGTCACTGTGCTAATGTTCATGATGCACCTACTGCATGTGAGTGACCATATAACAGCAGAACAGCCGGTCATAGTTATTTTCTACAGCTGCTATGCCCAGAATCACAGGTAGCTATTTAAATGAACTAAATTGAATAATATTAAGAATCCAGCTTAGTGACTTAGTGAGGCCTTGCTTGGGCTGAGAATTGGAGGGTGGGGGGGTGGTTTCAGAATGATGTAGTTCAATGCAAAGGCCCTAGGTTTAAAAAAAAAAATATTTCCTTAGTTGCACTAGTCACATTTCAAATGCTTTAATAGCCTCCCAAGATATATGGCTACTGGGCTGGAAAACAGCTATAAACATTTCCATTCTGGCACAAAGTCCCATTAGACAGCTGCATTCTAGAATACTTCAGTTTCTGAAACATTATTTCAGAAATTTGGGAGGGAATGAATGTAGAATGTGTTCAGAATTATATTCTTGCCGAATATGAAGTTTAACATAGCATTAGTTCAAAATGATTGCAATACTAAAGTAGATACAAGGGTTCGTGAAACCACTAATTACAATGTTATGTAATTGTACTTTACGCAAAGAGAATATTCACTATTTTCCCAGCATGTTTACTACCATTTGCACCTGCCTGTCTCTTCCTGTGGAACTGTCGTGACTTCAAGGCGCTACTCAAGTTCCTTTTGATGTCTTGCCAGCCCGTGCTGCTCTCCGCCCCTGCCCTGCAATCTGTGTTCTCCCAGCTTGAATGAAATTGTTTATACAGAGCCTTGATCGCACACCCCGTTCTGTCATGCTGTTTACCATAGCTCATGGTTCCCACTCCATCCAGGGTCTTTGTGCCTGAAGTCCCCCAAGCTCTGTGTGTGACGCCGTGGGGTTGTGCGAGTGCATGCCGGAGACGGCTGTTGGTTCCTGTGGCACATGCATGTGGGAGGCCTGCTGCGTGTGAACCACTCTGTTACAGTCTCCACGCACATCGTGGTGCGAGTTGTGATTTGTGAGTAAATAGATTAACCAGTGTTTACAGAGCCGGGGGAGGCCAGCAATAATGAGTGTGCAAACACTCATGATTTATGTTGCTCTTTTCTTTGTTTTATAAAATCTATCTGTTGTCACAGAGCAGCTTAAGTGAATCTAAAGTTCAGATTCAGATCACTGGACTGAGCCTAGCTTTTTTCTGTTTTTTTAGAGATTATACTTGTCCCCAAACTCAAGCAGAGAAACAACAGGACACTCCATCCCTGCCGGGTGCAAAGTAAATACATCACACACAAAGGAAGCACCTTATCAGGCCAGATTTGGGTTTTACAATAAACCCGAAGATAAGTTAGCTGAGATGTTTTTATTTATTTGCTTGAACTTGTAAGTGAAAGAGAAACATTGTGGTAGGAATCCCTAGAGAACCTTGCCCTGGGGCTTCCTCCCTGAGTTAAAGCACCTTTATTCAGCACTTGGCCACAGGACCCAGGCTCAGGGCCCTGCTCAGAATTGCCCACTTTCTAATAAACGTATTAGGAGAAGCTTAGCTATTGATAAAAAGTATGTATTTCCTTATGCCCAAAAGAGTTGAAAGCTGGGTCTCCCGGAGCTGTTTGTATACCTGTGTTGAGAGCAGTTTTGTTCACAGAAGCAGAAACAACCCAAATGTTTATTAATGACAAGGAGATAAGGAGAACAGGACACGTGGGCCCAACAGAGTACTGTTCAGCCCTAGGGAATGAGGTTCTGAAACAGCCTGTAACCTGATGACTCTTGAGGACTGTATGCTAAGTGAAATAAGCCAGGCACAAAGGACACGTGGGACTCCCTAGTATGAAGTCCGTAGTGTGATCAGATCCATAGAGACAGAAGAATGGTGATTGCCAGGGGCTGGGGACAGGTGCCATTTCATGGGTGAGTACAGTTTCAGTTTCGCTAGATGAACAGAGTTCTGGGAATTGGTTGCATGATCTTGCAAATGTACTTAGCACTTCTGAAATGGTTAAGTGGTAAATTATGGGAAGGCGATCAAAAAATATAGTGAGTTTTTTATTTTAAAAAGTTACTATGGTAAAAGACACATGGCCATTACTCCCTTTCAAAATCATCCCCCTTATTTCAGACATACTTATCCCATCATCCTTTCTACTTTTCTGAAGCAGCTCCGAAGTCCTCTTTCCTGAGTGTCTTCAGTTGTTGCACTGTTACGGCTTCCTCAATGTCCCGAATCAATTCAAAATGCTTACCTTTTGTGGTCCTTTCGACCTTGGGGAAGAGTAGAAGTTCCACGGCGCTGGATCCAGTGAATAAGGAGGATGAGGGAGGACACACCATAGTGTTTTCCAAGCCCACTTTTCAGCAGCAGCATTCATCATATTTTTGATGACAGATTGTAAGGAGGCAAAAGAAGATTTTCAGAACTGCTTTAGTGAGGAACCCAAAGCAAGGGAGAGTATTTTGAGGGGGATTAATGGTGTTGTGTGTGTTCTGTAACAAAACTGTTAAGCTTTCACCATATATTTTGGTCACATCTTGTATATGTTGCATGTATTTTACTGCAATTTTTTTTAACAATTAAATTTTTCAATAGAAATATATTTCTTAAAATATTTTCATGTTTAGAGCCAAGTGTGATCACACACCTATAATCCCAGCACTTGGAAGGTTGAGGCAGGGGGATCACCATAAATTTAAAGCCAGCCTGGGCTGCATAGTGAGTTCAAGGCCAGCCTTGAATTCTGAATTTTTCATGAATTATTATCTTAATATTCAGTAAGGAGTCCATTCTCTTCATTAACTATGTTAGGAATAGTGATATCTATTTCATCGTTTGGTTGCACTTCCAGAGAAAACCCAATTCTCACTCCTGTAATCCCAACACTCAGGAGGCTGAGGCAAGGGGATCGTTGCAAGTTTGAGACCAGCCTGGGCTACAAAGTGAGGCCAAGGCCAACCGGAACTGCTTAGTGAGACCCTGTCTCAAAAAGACAAAAAAAAAGAAAACCCAATTCTCCCAGGTGACTCTTTGTCGCAGTCTTTCTGACCACTGCGGCAGCACCGTATCGCCCGTGCTTTTCCATGCCACTTCCCCACATGCAGTCAGCTGATGTCCGGTATTCACACCCCCATCCTAGAGGATGGGAATAGGAAATACAATCAGTTTATAGACGGTTTAGCCAGACACAGGCCTGAGCTCTCCAAGCCCTCCTGCCCCACAGCGCCCCCTGTCTCTCGCTGTAGAGCCCATGAGACCTGGAATGGCCCCACGGTGGGGGAGTAGAGTCCCTCCAGAGCCTGGGTCTTCCCTGCTTAGGGAACACAAAGGATTCAGGAGGGAATTTAAAGCCAATATCTAAACTCCCACTACGTGTCGCCTTAGTTCTTTGATGAAATTCAAGTTAACAGGTTTGTTGTCTTTTGTGTTTCTCCAGCTTCCAATTGTGGACAAGATAAGAACCATTGCCCAGGCTGTCTATGGAGCCAAGGATATTGAACTTTCTCCTGAGGCACAATCCAAAATAGATCGTTATACTCAACAGGTAAAAATGATCTTTTCAGGAAAACAGTTCACCGCGGTGCTCAACATGCCTTGACCTGAGGACTGGAGGCCTGTGTCTTACTAGCTGAATATCACTCCATCTTCCGCAGGATCGACAAAGAGTGAAGTAGCAGTTCGAGTAGCGTGCGGACTGTGTTTGGGTATATCCTCTGACATAGCCTCACTGACTTCTGAGATGACCAGTGTATCCACTGTGGGGGTGTTCGTATGTGGTGTGTGGTCCGTAGTCCCGCCCACTCTGCCAGAAACTTTGAAATGGACCTTCAGAATGCAGCTGTAGAATCTGACATTGTCGGGCCAGGGATATAGCTCAGCGATACAGCGCCTGCCTGGCAAGAGTGAGGTCGTGAGTTCAATTCCAAGTTTAAAAAAAAAAGAATCTGACATAGATGATTTGTTTTTATTTTTTTGTGGTACTGAGGATTGAGCCCAGGGCCTTCACACTGAGCTACATCCCTCACTCACTCACTCACTCACTCTTTCTGTCTTTCTTTTTTTAATTTTGAGGCAGAATCTCACTAAATGTTTCAATTTCCTAGGCTGGGCTCAAACTTCCAATCCTCCTGCCTCAGCCTTACAGCATGCACTTCCATGCCTATCTCAGATAGATTTTCAGTGCTTCCTCTTCATCGTGGGTCTTTTGCTGCCTTAAAGGTGTGACTACGCAGGCTAGGCAAATAGGGATGCAGCGTATAAAGCGGGGCATTTGCTGTCTTTTTATGCAAGTGGTTTGTTGGCTTCCTGGAGGTCGAGGCTCCATTGTCTTCCATGTCCAGCCAAGTGGAGAAGGTGCCATGAAGGTGACCATGACCCAGCAGCGTGAGCCGCCATGCAGCCCTGTCCCAGCCGTCACCAGTCTATTCCTTGCAGAGGGCGCAGCCACCCTGACCGAAAGGCTCGAGTGGCCTGCAGAGCTGGGCATGGGGAGACAGAAGTTAGAGCTTCCGTAATCCTATTTGTAAATCTTATTTGACGTTTTGTTACTATCGGTGCGGACTCAGGAATCTTCCCCGGTTTGGTCAGACTGTTGGCAGCTCATATTTCTTGGAAGTTTCCATATATGTTCTTGGCTTAGCCTCTAAAAACTCTGTTCCTAAATATTGCTGTGCACACTGGCATTGTTCTGTGCTAAGATTTTCATGCGTGTGTGTGTGTGTGTATGTGTGTGTGTGTGTGATGAACTTAATAAAATAAGGTGATAGTCATGAAGTTTGGGGTGTCCTCCCCCTTCATGAGTTTTTAATCATGCTATATAGGACTGTCATGAATTCCAGTATTAAATCTTTGTAGGTATTTTGTTTTTTAGTCTTAAAATACTCTTTATGAGATAACTTGGCAATGGTATATGACACTTAAAATATTTCTACTGGCAAATTTTTAAATGGCAAATCTTTTATCAGTTCATACAAATTATTTCAATATTTGACCAATCTGCTGGGCGTGGTGGCACACACCTGTAATCCCAGTACTTGGGAGGCTGAGGCAGGAGGATCATTGTGAGTTTGAGACCAGCTTGGGTTACAAAGTGAGCTCGAAGCCAGCCTGAACTGCACAGTGAGACTCTGTTTTAAGAAGACGACAAAAAAAAAAAAATTGATGAATCTCCAAAATCATAAGCACCATTTCTGAAGAACATTTATGATTTTTTCCCTGAACAAAATTCTTGTCAGTACATAAGAGTAGGGCTTTCAAAAAGAACTTGATAATGCAATTGATAATACTCTAAAATGTTCCAAATAGTTCTGGGTTGAATCATAAGAACTCCCACATGGGTTACCTCTGAAGATTACATTCCTTTTATGTCTGTCTACCAAGGGAATATTTCCTAAAACTTATGTGTCGAGTATGTGATTGCAATTAATTAGCAAAGTCTCCAAAGGAACACTATGTGCCATTTAATCACAAGCAGGCTTCAGAGACACTATCCTTTTTGTGAGGCACTGCATGTGACTTCCTGCCCTTTCACCTTCAGAACTCTTGGGTCAAGCATAGACTTTAGTCCTTAAAAATAAGAGGCTTAAAAAGTGACCTCATCTTAGTTACTATAATGTAATCACAGATCAAATAGCCATGATTCATACACCAGCACAAAAGGCTCTTTGCTTCCTGCAATACTCCAAGAATGAGTGACCATCCTGACTAAGAGCCTCATTACGGAGCTTTCTCTAGATTACCTTTCTAGTCCTAGATATTAATAGCCCTGGAAAGTGGTTTCTGCAGCTGCTGCCCCTGCTGTGCCAAAAATAGCCCGGTTTTCCCCCACATGGAGCATAAAGCCACCTCCTCTTAAATGAGAACCTCCAAAATTAACAGTAGACCCCACAACCTGCTCAATAATGACTATGTGCAGTGGAGTTCTTACCCCAAGTTTCTTGCTTAGTGAACCAGAGGAAACAGTATCTCCTAGCTGACATGTGATTGCTGCAGAGACTGTATGTTTGTTTGTTGTTGTTTTGTCTTTTTGAGACAGGGTCTGTTCAGGCTGGCCTAGAGCACACTTTGTAGCCCAGGCTGGTCTCAAACTCACAACTATCCTCCTGCCTCAGCCTCCCAAGTACTGGGATTACAGGTACATGCCACCACGCCCGGCTATACTGCAGAGATTGTATGAAACATGAAGGAAGCAAATGCCAGAGACCAGCAGTTATGTCTTTGAACACATTTCCTTTCCCTTCTTACAGGGCTTCGGAAATTTGCCCATCTGCATGGCCAAGACCCACCTCTCTCTGTCTCACCAACCTGAAAGGAAAGGTGTGCCGAAGGACTTCATTCTACCCATCAGTGATGTCCGGGCCAGCATAGGTGCTGGATTCATTTATCCTTTGGTTGGAACGGTGAGTAAGAGGCTCTGAAGCCCTCATTCTATGATGTCGTGTTGCCTAGAATCCTTATGTTTTGTCATGCACAAGGGAGTCATGAACAGTATTTGCTATTTTTCTAATTGCTCTTCCACCAAAAGCAAAACAAAAAGCCATGCCTACCGCTGCAGTTCCAGGCTTATCTTTTCTCCAGAAGATGTGTTCAGGATTCGTTGAGTCATAAAACTGATTCCCCTCCTAGGATGGAGAAGAGAACAACACGGAAGGATTGGGTCTCTTGTTTGGCTTGGTAGAGTGCTTCTCAATCGTTTTCACACTAAGGCCTTCAAAATCAAAATACTGTACTATGGTGAGAACAGTAGAGGTGGCTACTCATGCCAGCCCCTGCAGAAGCTGGGGGATCAGCAGTGTACCCCTGTTTACCTCCTTCCTCAGCATATCAGGTGGGAAGCTCTGACCAGAAAAGCTAATGAACTACATGATTTCCCATGATTGACACAGTGACAGCAGGACTGCATTGCTTTTGGGTGATCATTGTTATTTCAGCTTACAGAAAGTATAATTTAAAGAGCAAAATAAAGGTACATTATAGGAAATAGGGAGACCTTTTGGCTTCTTCGTCACGGGAGTGCTTCTGGATTAGTTTTTGAGCCAAAAAATTCTAACTTGTCATCATTATCATTGTTGCTACAAACCCATCTAAGTTCAAACAGAAAACGTACTACATGTTTTTATAATGAGCCATGTGACTCTGCTAGGGAAATAAGTAATGGCTAGACACCTTTGGTATCTTCCAGTGCATCTAATATTGTGCAACAGGTTTTCACCATGCATGTTTTGCATTCTTCCTGAACATGAGGGCTGAGGATTCTGAGAGGAGCAGGTGCAAGCAGCAGAGCTTTGATGAACACAGAGGCATCAAGCGACTCTGCTGCCTTCTGGACCCTCAGCCAGGAAGCAGCAGCAGTTCTGCCCAGAGAGCAGGCTTGGAGAGGGGACTCAGAGTGTTCCTGATGCACTCAACCTCATAACTAGAGAAGCAGTGATCTTAGCTCAAAGGCTCAAAGTGCATGGTAGCCTTGTCCCTGCTGCTCTGGTGAGGCTGAGTGGGAGGGGACCCAGTTGTTAAGGTCCCCGAGTGCCACCATCCTGTGCACACTAGGGAACCACTAGAGGGTGAGGTTTCCTTAATAAGAAGATTGTGGTCTGATTTGTATTTTAGGAAAATAGGTCTGACAGCAGAGTGGAGACTGTTTAAAGGCAAAAAAACCAGACCAGGCAGATGGCTGGGCCCAGAGGTGATTAAAGTCCACTCATGGAGAGTGTAGATGATCTGAAGACATGTTTTTAGAGGTAGCTTCCTTTAAAGAAAGATGAGAGGGAAACCACTCCAGTTTGGTGGCCCTGGCTACAGTATCATCGGTCATGTGAACAGCGCAGGAGGAAGGCAGATTAGCAAGAACAAGATTGCACTGGTTGGGCAGAGTGTGAAGGGTTCACAGGATAGGTAAAATATGATTTGCCTCCTTTAGAAATATAGACACAGTGTTCGGGAGAAAGGAACAAGAAGATGACCTTGTAAGATTGTTTGTTTGCAGTGCTGGGGGAGTCTGGAGATGGAACCCGGGCTCTCGCAGGCACTAAGCAAGTACTCTCACATGGAAGACACCCCCAGCCCAGCCTTGTGTGTTTTAAGAAAACAGGGAAAGGCATTAGGTGAAGGAAGAAACTGGCGCAGGAGGGGTGAGAAGAGGATAAAGGAAGGGATCCAAGGAACGCTACGGTTATGCCTCTGAGTGAGTAGCAGCCTCCTGTGGAGTTGGAAGGAACCGCCAAAGTGTGGCAGCTCAGAGTCCAGGGAGACGCACAAAGCTGGGCACCTGAGGGTCCGGATGGGAGGAGTGCTAGAAACTCACAGCGTAGCTACAGGAAAAGGCTTGTGATAAAACAGACCCTGAGTAACACGTTGAGGGGTGCAGTTCGGATCAGTGGCGTCAGGACCTGGGCATCAGGGCAGGGAGGGGATTGATAACAGAGGAGAGTGAGCAAACTTTTCGGGGTGATGAGGATCCTCTGTTACATTTCGATTGTGATAGCAGTTTGATGGCTGCATGCATGTATCCACATTCATAGACATTTTGTTGTGTGTAATTGAGTAGACCTTAATTAAGAAAAATGGACCCAGCACGGTGGCACACACCTGCAGTTCCATTGTTGGGAGCCTGAGGCAGGAGGATCTCTTGAGCCCAGGAATTCAAGGCCAACCTGGGCAACATAGACTCCATTTCAAAGCAAGCGAGGACTCAGAAGCACTTGGTTGGCCTGGATCGTGGTCTGGCCTGTATAACTCTGGGCAGATTCAACCTCCTGCAGTAGTTCACCCCGCAAATTCATTCATTCGGCCAGTGTAGGGACAGCGCTGGGGTCATAAACACTTCCCTGCTGCCAGCAGCTCACAGCTGATCCAGGTGGGTAACGGTGAAACCACAAAGAAGTAGTCCAAGCCTCTTATAACCATTAAATAAAAATCACAATATAATTTAAAA
>RJWT010019062.1:0-18566 GCA_004365215.1 Cuniculus paca
AGAATAGAAGTTGTCCAAGTACAGTTTTTGAGACAGGAGATATAAATTTATCCTCAGAGGTAAATTTAGAAATAAGTAGACCAAAAAGTGAACACAAGGTCTGTAAAAAATATTTTCCCCTGAAACACAAATTAGAGAAGATGTGTTAGTTATAGTGGGAGGAAAAAACAAACAAACAAACAATGTATCTACATTGTATCATTCTTCTAGGTGTCTTTTGATATAAACTATTTCACCTGTATCATCTCCTTTGAACCTTCCAAAATCCTCTGAGATTAGCTTTGTCACTCAGGAAAAAGAAAAATGAAGCTTACAGAGAGTTCATCTGGCTGAACCTAAGTCACACCGTGAGATAGAAATGGAGACCAGAATAAAACTTACTCTTAATTTGTTTGGCTGGTGAATTTCATCAATTAAAATACCTTTTTTACAGTGACTGGTGCTCACTCACACAAACACATGCACGAACATACTTAGGTATTATACACATGTCAGCAGCAGATATTTTTCCTGGGCATAGAAATTGACCAGTTTTACTCTAGGATCCATTCTCTCATATACTACATTTTATTTGTTTTTGCCATGGGCTGAAATTCTAACCCATGTAGCCCCAAATTTTGGGAAAGCCAGAGTTTCATCTCTGATTGTCAGATAACAAGCTTTTATCACGTGTGTATTCTGGGGCAGCCCCAGTCTGTGTTTTATGTGTGCTAACTCATTCAGCCTTTCAGTAACTCTGTGAGATAGTATTATTATCATTCCCATTTTCTAGGTGGGGAAAAGAAACACAGAGAGGCTCAACACATTGTCCAAACACAGGTGGAAGGTGGAGCAGGCAGTGGGTACTAACAAGCGAGCTTCTTATGAGCATATGGTCTTCACTTTTTTTTTCTATTAAATTAGAGGCTAGCAAATGTGTCAGGCAAACTGGTTGATGTCTTGATTCTGAGAGACAGAGACTAAGGCATGTAGTGGTGTGACCAGATCCAGGCAGGGACAGACCCAGGACACAGACAGTGTCACAAGTGTGCTGACCACAGGGTGAATATTTTGGGCAAGTGACATGGATCAACCAACCTTCAATAGCCACTTTTCTGTTATTCCTAGGACCAGGAAAAATATACATTGAATTAATTTTGCTTCCCCTGGTACACTGGAGTTCTACAATTTAAACTGAGGAAAGTCTTAGAAAAGCAATCTGCTTGGAAGAAAGATTAGGGAAATTTATTGGAAGCTGTGATTGCTATTCTTACTTTAAATGTTTTCAGGGTGGCTTTGGTTGACCCTCGGTATTATCAGGGAGAGGCTGGAGCCTTTTCAATCCCCTTTGGGACCCTATGTGGTATCTACCCATCAATACTCTTCTAATTTTTTCCTCTTTTCATAAAGTATCCCTGGCATTGTTGGAGGAACATAGCTATGTGTTGCATATTTTCAATAAAAAAGATTTACTTCCATTCCATATGAGTTTGAAGAAGCATTCAGCGACCTTGCACAATCTACAGCAGCATGGAATTGAACCCTTTGTATTATCCATTTAAGTCTTTAAATTTGATATTTAGGTTAAATACAAAATATGGTTCTTAGCATTATTCCAAGGTCACTGTTCACGATGGAAAAAATGTTAAAAGCATGGAAGTAATGCATGAAAAATCCATTATTAAGAGCGGCACCCCCTTATCTACAATAGCAGTTACTTTAACACAATTTCCTTGCATTGTGGGGCTATACCATTGCTGTCTTTGCTAAAGCTCTGTTAATGTTTCCATTATAGATCTCTATTCAGCATTTCCACTCATTTATAATGCAATGTATTCCTGGGCGAAACTTTGGTTTGTGATAATCTCAGTTTTAAAACTTCCCCAAAGAAATGAAAAACATATGAATGAAAATGTGCAGAACCCCCTCTTTCTTGTCCATAGGGGAGCAAAACACCTTCTTGTTTGGGGGATTTCAGTGGGAAATTGATTTTTGTCTTTTAATTAGTTGTGACCAAGATTATAATGCTATTAATGCAAAAGCATGCTGAACTAATTAAGAATCAGAGAACTGGAAAGGATGCTAGGAGGTCTCCAATAGGCAAGGATTTATCACTCTCTCCATCCCCAGACAAATGGAGTATGATGTCCAAAGAGCCCTGGGAAATCCATTCCACAATTGTTATTGCTAACTTGTTCCATTGTTAAACAATCCCTACTGTCAGGAATTTTTTCCTTATGTTTAACGCAAATCTCTGCAGTTTAAGCCAATTTCCCGCTGCTTTTAGGGGAAATGACAAACAGCTGTCTGACATCATAGGGATAACCTCCTTTATTTTATATACACCACTATGGGATCCCTCGAAGGCTCAAACCTCCCAATAGAACATATTCCTCCTAATTCTGGTTCTAAAACTCTTAACCATTACCTCTACCTTTTTAAATATTAAAATCCTATATTGAGCCCTAATCTAATAATTTCCTAGCATTAATCTGCCCTGCCCATAAATGCAGAAATATTTTATGAATTTCCAATGACCAATGAAAGTTTTTTTTATTCCGCTACTCTTTTGGAAAAGAAAATGTACATTGTTATGTCACTTGCAATTGAACATGAGCCCCAGATCATTTTCTTCTGCCTCATTTGTGGAAAGATACCAGACTGTAAAATGTGTAGAGGATTGAATCCAGGTCTCTGTGATTTCAAAGCCTTTGTTACTACCTTGTGGTACTTTCCCACTTTCTAGATAAGAGTGACAGAACATAGATGATGAGTTCACAGAAGTCTGTTTTAAAGATGCATTTATTTAACATGAGTATGGATTTTACATACATCGAGTATTCTCAGTTGGGATTGGGAAAACAACTGAAACTGCAGGGGCAGGCTAGGAGAGATAATGTTCCCTAAACTTTTTGATATCACCATTGTCACTTCCCTACAAAACTACAAAAATCTGGAATCTCTACAATGCCTAGAGGTGACAGTGATGAGTTTGGAGACAAATGTCTAACAATATTCTTAAGGCACACAGAGGTTAGGAAACTCACCCAAGGATACAAAGTCAGTCATTGATACAGCCAGAGTTGGAATCCAGGTGGTCTGACTCGGGAGTCTGCATTCTCAACTACTCTTCAGTGTGGTCTCTCTGATAGACACATAGATAAGGGAGGGATGGGAAGCAAGAATCATGCCAGCTCTCAGGGTAGCTCAGAGTAGGGCATTTTAAGTGCCATGTCCTGAGAAATGAACTGTTGGGCTAGAACTCCAAGGGGTCCCATATCTGGAGAAGGCATGCTCCGAGACAGAATGAAAGGAGGTAGAGAGAGAGGGAGAGAGAGAGAGACAGACACAAAGACAGAGACAGAGACAGAGAGAGAGATCATATGCTACTTGTTTTTGTCTTTCTATGTTTCTGTGCTGGACTTATTTCACTTAACATAATGTCTTCCAGTTCCACCCATTTTCTGCAAATGACAAGATTTCATTCTTCTTTGTGGCTAGTACAATATTACATGTCTCTATCCATAATTACATAACACATTTCCTCTATCAATTCATCTGTTTATGAGTCTCTAGATTGATTCCATATTTAGCCATTGTGAAAGCAAAAATAAGCAGACATGACAATAGACATTAAAGCTTTTTTTGTATTTGTTTAACATTTGCTGAAGTTTTGTTGGTCACTCTCCTGAAGCAGTTTACTTGGAAGAAATAAAGCTATTTATTCTCTGAAAGCCAGTGATAAATAGACACATGCTTAGAAAAGCGAAGGTTGTTCTTCAAGTCTTGTACTTCCTATTCCTCTCTCCCTCATCCTGCCTTCCCTGGGTTAGCCACTTTCTTGGCTCTTTTCAAAATTTAATTTAAATTTATTTTAACTGATATATAAAAATATTTGTATTTCTTTGGTACATTGCGATGCTTCAATACATGTGGACACTCACTCCAACCCTCTAGTAATCATTGTTCTACTCTCAGTTTCTATATGATCAACTTTCTGATACTTTATGTATGAGTGAGACCATGTCGCATTTGTCATTTTGAGCCTGGCTAATTTCACATAACCTGATGTTCACCAGTTCATCCAAGTTGTTGCAGATGACAAGGTATAATTGTTTTTGTGGGTGAATAATGTTCCAATGAATAGTATTGTTTGTACCATTTATCAGTCGGTGACCATTTAGGTTGTTTGCATTTCTTAGCTATTGTGAAGAGCACTGCCATAAATGTGTGAGGGTAAAATGCCTTTTCAACATACCAGTTTCATTGCCCTTGGTGTACACCAATAGTGAGATTGCTGGATCATATGGTAATTCCATTTTTAACCTTTTGACGAAACTCTATGCTACTTTGTACAATGGCTGGACTAATTTTCATTCCCATCAACAGTGTGCAAGGACTCACTTTCCTCCATGTCTTTACCAGAACATGTCATCTTTTGTCTTTTTGGATAATAGCCATTCTTACTGGAGTGAGGCACTATGTCTTATGGTTTTTATTGGCATTTCACCAGATGATGAGAAATGTTGAGCATTTTCCCCCATATACTTTTTGGCCATTTGCCTATCTTCTTTTGAGAAATGTCTATGTAAATCTGTTGCATTGGCTTTTTTGATTATTTTGATGTTTTTTCTGTATTTCTGTTGGTCATAATTGGTACATCTACTTCTTGATTTTTCAATTTTAGCCTAACACACAGTTTTCACACACATACACATACACACAGAATATATATATATATATATATATATATATATATATTTCACTTTATATAATTATTTAAACTTTGTTTAGATCAGTATTCTGCATTTTCATAATTGAGTCCACACAAAGTATTCAAGACATCTGGACATGCTACCTATACCATGCATTTCATCTTTACTCCTGGAACTGCCTTTACCTGGTCTTGTTGCTACCTCTACTTATGGTTCAGCTGTCATCCTGGGATCTCCTTGTATTATGATCTAGCCATTCTTTCCATTCTTCTGTGTTGCATCTTGTTTTGTTTAGTTTTGTTTTCACTCCCAGATCTTCCTCTGGTTTATTTCCTCGGTTTGCTGGTGCTTATCTCTAGTGTCTTTCTGAGCAAGGATCTAGAAGGAAAAATACTTTTGAGCCCTAGCTTGCTTGATAATGTTCATATTCATTCTTTTACTTATTTCTTGACTTCAACAAGACATAATTCTAGGATGATTTTTTTTCTCCCACGTTGAATGTCCACATTCTAGTGACTTCTATTTCCTAGTTCAGTGTCATTCCAATTCCTTGTTTTTCATGTATGACCCAGAATCTGCCATCTATAGATGGTTATGTCTGACTTTTGTTTTCAGGATTCTGAAACCTCACAGTGATATGCCTGAGTGTGGGTCAACATTTATCTCTAAAGCTTTCCAACCAGTGGGACCTTTCTACTTGGAACCGATGACCTTCAGATCTATTCAGCAAAATCTCTTGAATGACTTTGTGTTTGGTTTCTTTCCTTTTAATTTTTCTTTACCCACTTTGAAACTTCATGTAACTGTGCCCAATTACTGTTTCATTCTCACTTAGTGGGCTTTTCCTCCTATTTGAGTAAGGGAAGTGTGATAGCTCTGACAGGGAATGTAAAAAGTGGAAAGGACATCCCAAATGCCTGCTGAATGGGGAGGGGAAAGAATGGCTCAGTTTCGGGATATTTGTCAAATTTGTTGAGGGTCAGGTTGCTCTTATTTCTCAGGGTGGGGGTGTTTGGCAGTGAACACGGCAGTAACCTCGCCCGCCTAGGGCCCACATTCAAAAGTTCTATAATCGTATGGAGACTCCTGGGAAAACTCACTTCTTCATGCATTTAAAAACATTTAATGCAACTGCATTTACTGCGCCAAGCCACAGAGAACACTGGAGCAGAGATGCAAACAGTAGCCAGGGTCTCTGCTATTCCCTTAGCATAAACTTCCCACGTACCCACTGGAAGTCTTACTGTTTTCCTGTCTCTTCAATTTCCTTTTTCAAACTCTGGCTTTGGCTGCTTTTAACATACTTGAGTTGTTCCTTGGTTAGAGTCTCTTGCCCATGTCCGCACAGCTCCAGATGTTCACACAATTCACACTCAGCACATATGATCTGTAGGTAAGAGGAGTCTTCCATCAGACTCAGATCCTGTTGCCCTTGACCCTGGCCTGAGAAAAGGAATTGAAATTGGATACACAGAGCTCGTCACCAATATGGAAGGGAAGTATCGCATCTGGGCAATTCTCCAGGCTAATGCCCACCATCACCCTCCTCACCAAGGGGCCCTGTAGCCAATGTATTGACTTGCCCCCATACCCTGAACTATTATTAGCATAAAGCAAACCTTTCAGAAAAGAATCACACACCCTTGTAAGGAATAAATGGTCCTTGCATTTGGGCTGGCGACTCTCAAAGGAGGTAACACCCTTCCATATGTCTTCTGCAAAGCCCTAGAAAACTTCATGCTGCTCGCATCAGGACTCTGGATATTATATGATTTGTTGCTCAGTGGGAAGACGTTTAAAATTCCTGAAGGAAAGTACTTGGCATCAATAATCTCAAGGTGTTCGATGTGGTTGGATGCAGAACTGTTTTGCTCAGGGCTCTTGCTCTGCATAGTGTGCTGTGTGTGGTTGTGCAGCTGTTGTTCACATTTCTTATTGCTCTGTAGAAACAAGAGATCCACAGTGGTGGCAGAGTGGGAAGACAGCACACAGAGTATGCCCTGTGTGAACCCCTTGGTTCTTAGATGTCTCTACAGTGTGCTGTATGCTTGAAGAGGGCCTAAGAGGCCATAGTATTTATCTACTTTCTCAAAGCAGCAAGCTACATGTGGCTCCATTGTGTGGGCCTCATTCTCTGTTGTGGGACAGGTTGTGTCTGTGCACACCTCTGAGTCTCCAGGAAGATGCTAGAAATGAGCATTCATCTATTGTGTGCACTGCTGGGAACGTCCAGGGACCCCAAGTAAACAGCTGAAGATCTTCAGGCACAGTATCCAGTGGGAGAAAAAAGCAGAATGTCAGAAAGAAGAAATGATAAATGACACATTTCTAGCCTTTTCCTGTTCAGGTCTCAGCCAGATTCACACCCAGCCACAGTCTTCACTACAATTCCCAGTTGCTTCTCTATCATTCTACCAGGTTACACATTTGTTGAGCCTGGAATTAAGCAGATTATCTGTCACATCTCTTGAGAGTATCTGGCTGTGAGTGGTTGAATAAATGGATTCTTAGCAATAATTACAGTGGTGATGAGATCTTCTTTGTGTTGTACAGAGAGCACTGAGCTAGGATTCCAGCCACATGGGTTCTTGTCCTGCCTTAGCTAGTCACAAGCTGCTAATCTGGGCAAGTCACTTCTCCTGAGGCCTCAGTTTGCTTTGCTTTGGAAATGAAACAAGTGATATTTCTGGTTTTGTTTAGCCCCCAAAGTCTGCAGATTAAGGGACCTGGATCCTAGTTTCCTGTAGGTCTTGATGTGAATTTGTAAATATTACAGGCTAGCACAGATTTTTGTCTGTAAAACCAGAGAAAGAAGTAGAGTGGTGATCATTTATATTTGCACTGTAGACACAATGGGCAGGTATAGTGTCACACTTCTGTTGTACAAAGTCAGTAGTTGTTAAAGATAATGATGATTGTTATCACCAAGCTATTGGGAGCACTCTCCCTGCAGTTCCAGTATAGGGCTGCATGTGGACTTCAAACTTCCCCTCCAGTTGGATTGGCTTGTCTCTTGAGTGTGACTGAGGACCATCTTCAAAATGAATTGGAAAATTACTTTCTCATTTCACTCTGCCAGAAGCAGTCAACTGAGGTTGGGCGTTCAAGATACACTTGCTGGATAACAGGTGAGCCTGATCTGACTGAGAGAATAGTTTTCCCTGGGCAGAGAAACTGACTCCTGTCTTCCAACAACACCTCCATCTGTCTCCCCTTCAAACTCTGATGCTTTCTTGCTCTGGTATCAGGGTTCAAGACAGACAAAGCCACTTGGGTTCCACCAACATGCCAATGCTACCTACTCTTTGGCCTATGTGGAAGGCCCCTTTCCTGCATAGGCAATCATTTTGCTGAAGGAGGCAACTTTATAAGTCTCAGTTGTATCAATTAGAGCACAGCTATGTGAGAGAGGTTGCCTGCTCTTTCTAAGGTCTCTCACTGGGTGAAATATGAACTTCCCTGCAACACTTTGCCTTTTTCTGGCTCTGTCTGCATCGCTTCCATAACTTTTGTGTGTTTCTGTGATTGCATGCCTCAGTCGACATTTGAGTGATCTGTCCTTTTGACTGTCCTGTCTCTTTCCCATGGGACAGCAGACTCCAAATGAGGGAGTAGTCTCATTTGCATAGGTGTCCTCATGCCTGCCCCTACTCAGTGAGGGTTTATTAAACCGATTTAATCCTCCACACCGCCCCTACAATCATCACCCAGTCCACAATGGATTTGGGCATTTTTTACAATCACCCTAGTTTGCCTATACTTCCTAATACTTTGTATGTCTGCATGAAAAGGCAATGCAAATAAAGAAAACAAGGCCAAAAGCATTCTCAGTTTTGCTATTGTTTTCTTGAGTATGTTTCAGGTATTTCTACATGTGGATTTAAAAAAAAATTACACATTTTTCCTAGCTTGATCTTTATTTCTGAAATTTTAAATAGTTCTTAAAGGACCTAATTAATTCAATCAATCATAGTTCCAATGTACGTGGCTTCTATGAGTTCGCTTTGTGATTTTCTAAATGTGGACTTTTATTATAAACATTTGAAAAAGTCAAAATCAATGGCACTTTTATTTTAGAGGAGTCAGTTGTGTTCTCTTACTCAACACAACAAAGAAAAAAGTGGCATTGGGCTGGAGAGAGCTAATGTGGCCCAAGCCCCTCTGTTTTAATGCCCTGATAGAAGGGAGGTCTGTGTTGTTGATGCTCTTTGAATCCTCCTAGAGGGTCTGATAAACACACAGATGCAAAAGGATCCTACACATTTGAGTCTGGAAGGCGAGAAAGAGTTAAGTGACCATCACCAATTATAGCCTGGGAGGGGGTGATTAAGAGCAAAATTGCAGGGAGGTTTTTAATTTAGCTGCCTCCAGGAGCCGCCCCCAGTCGCGCCAAACTCATCAGATCATACACCTGGCTCCCTCCCTTCACCCCGCACTGCCACTCAGTGCAAATGTGTCAGAAAGGGCGCCAAATGGATTGTGCGGCTCCACACCCTTTGCCTGCATGTTTCCTGGAGCCCTCTTATATTTTATTAGAGACAGTGAGAAGCAGCCAATCAAGCCTAAATTAAACAAACACAGGAAATACACAGAGAAAAGTTTAAAGTCGGACTTTGTGCCATGCATTCAATTTGCGCAATTCCTTTTTGTTGCCAGATGTATAAATACAGCTGTGGATGGCGTGAAGCACAGGCTCTGGGGCACGGTTATGTTTCTACTGCAGACATATCTCCCCTGCGTTTTTTATACATTCCATCTGCAGTTTGTTCACCCCGCACCAATTTTTTCCTAATGCTATGAATAATTCTAGATGGTAATGCATATTATGCTGATAATATGTGTGGTTGATACGAAAGGTTACTTTGAAGCTGTGTGCCAGTATGTGAACTTCCTTTAAACTATAATGACATAGTAGTGCTATTAGGGGAGAGGCATCCTCTAGTAATAGCTCTAAAGACTCCTACTACATGCTCTGTGCCTGGCATGGTGCTCAGTCTTTGATTGCATCTCTAATGCTGAAAGCATCTGGATGTGGGTTCTACTAGCCCCTAAAACATGCAGCATAGGCAAAATGTTTACCTATAAACATTCTCATGAATACTATATACTACTCCTGAAGTATGTGTAATAGGAGGCCCACACATCCATTTCATCAATATAATATATACACACACATATATATATAATCAATATAAATGAGCTTTGTATTAGCATAAACCCAGAAAAAATATTTATAAATTAATTTTTAATTAACAATTGGTTTAAACAGGTTTCTGTTGGTAATATGTAGTCAATGACATTGTAAAGTTTCAAAACTGTATATAAAATGAGCCTTTGAAAAGGTAATTAGCTTATTTTTTTCATTTAGAAAGAATAAAAAGATAAAAAGCCAAAGCTGAAATGAGCACCATTTTTTATGGTTTTCCTGATAATACATTCTTGAGTATGAATGTAGGTCCAGAGTGAACTATTGAAGTCATCTTAATTAAATTAGGAATAATGAAATATTTTCAAGTTTTCTATTAGGAACATTTACTGATGAGTACAGTATAATTTTTAGACTAGAGCTTGACTTAATTCAACATTCTGATTATATTGCCTTATCGTAGTGAGGTGGCCACATCAACATAATGATAACCCTCAATTTCGTGTTTTGAAAACAGCCAACTTTCCTCCTTGTTTAATAGGCACCAAGTCAGTAAACTAAATTAATCATAGAACTGTTCTGCTCAAGTAATTGCGTGTTTTCAATTTAAATTTTTACTTTGTAAATTTATCTATTCCTCATGTTTTCCAAAGGAAGGTGTCCACAACAGAGAGGACATTTCACTTCAGCTCAAGAAAATTCTTGAGAAGATTTGTTATTTCATCTAGTCTTACTTTGTTTACATACAAAATATTTTCATTTTTTAAATGCTAAAGATTTTAACTATTCCTACGGGCACACACACATGTGTACATACATACAAAGTCACTGGGCATTTTAAAAACATATTAGTAAGTGTTTTAAAAAATCAACTCTATTATAACCCAAGGAACTTTTATCTTTTTTTTAATCTCAGAAAGTTCTGTCCAGATTTCATATTTCTGAGTCTATTCTTTTTTCTTATTCAAGATTTTTCTCATTTCTTATTATATGGTCTGTAACAGTAACTTAGACCAGTTGCTAAAGAAGACTTTCTGACATGAGATAAACTTAAATTTGAGATAATTAGTGTTTATTAATTTAAAAAAAAGTGTTTACCTAGAATCTGAACAAATACATACATTGTCTTTGACAAATATGAAATTGTTCATTAATCATAATTCATTCCTCAGATACCTCTGAAAGTAGAGTTTGTGTAAAGTATCATTTAATGATGTTGATCTGTAGTATATGATATACATATTTATAGGAAAAACATTAAAAGAACCAACAAGAATTATAGTTAAAAAATTCATTTTCATTTTTTCTTGTTTAAATCATTGCAAACAAAATATTGGTCAATGGTTATGTTTATTACAGGTGCTAGTAACAATCTGTAAGCATTTTGAAAGGTTTGTAAATAGCAGTGTAGTATAGACTATAAATAAAAAAGTTTTAAATTTTAATATAGTTGATTCTTATTTAAATAATGAGTGAATGCTTTTTAAAGAAAGAGGTATTTAAATAAACATGACTTAATTTGCATCCAAATAAGTCAAGAATGAGAAGACAATTTACACATAGTTTGTGGTATTATATTATACTGATTCCTTGAAGTCTTTTAAAATATGAAGCATTACATTTCAGTTTCTGCTGGGACACATGGCACAAATAAATTTTTTCAGAGTTTAATGACTAAGAAGCTTCATTGATGAAAAATATCATAGTAGTACTTAGAAAGTTTTCAATTAAAATTGAAATGACTATTGTAATATTTCAATAAAAACATGAATATTTTATATTCATAACTTAAGTTTCAAGAAGAAATAGAAATTCTTTTGCTTTTGTCTTTTGTTACTGCCAATTTTTCAACTAATTTTCTAATAAATATTAATTTAAATATATATTTATTTAAACTTAATTTTAAGAAATGCTTTTTCTTTAAGTTGTGTATCTAATTTAATAGAAGTCAGAATATTGCAGTCCATGTTTTTATAAGTCTAAGTTCTTTTCCACTAATTAAATATATTTAACAAAATTAATTTAGTCAAACCAGTTGAATAGATATTTAAGATCTATTTCAACAGTATTCAGACAAATTATAATTCGAATTTGACAAGAACACTGCTTATTTTAATACAGTAGAACTTTATTTTGCTTTTAAAATATTTTTAAAGTATATTTTAATATTTAGAAAGATTAGTTTTAGGCACATCTGAATGTCTTATTTGATTGTGGACTATAAGAAAAATAAGTCTAATATGCAGACTTCATAATTTTTATATGGACTAACAAAATTGGAGATTTTAAAATAAGAATGTGCTTTTTTCATTCTTTATAATTTATTAAAAAAATCCTCCTTGATTAATTATAATTTCATGTTGTAGAATGCAGCTCTAGTATATATTTCCAAAGGAAGGAAGAATAGGAAGGTAACTTGTACTCTTTTAGAAAGATAACTTGTAATATTTTAGAAATGATTTGCTTCAATGTATAAAACATGACAATTTTTCTAAACGTAATAAACAGGACAAGAAGAGAAAATGATTGATGGGCTTAACTTTTATTTTGTACTTTATAATTTTAAAATGTGTTCATTTTGGAAAATTGTACAGAAACATTACTATTTCAATTCTATAGTTGATAATAAATAACAAAATCTAGCAAAGTGATTCAAGAGCATCTGAATCTATTGCACTGAAAATTAGTCAACATTTAGATTAACAACTTTAATTTACTTACATATTCTTTTTATGTACTGAGCTTATATTTGTACCCCAGATTATTTATATACACCAATACTAATTGTAGTTAAACATAAGATATAAGATATTTTCAAAAATAAAACTATATTAAAATTCTAAATCAATAGTTAGTAATATTATGGCTAATAAACAAACCAGAAAAGATTTGGCATCTTGATTTTATTCATTCTTAAAAAAAAATACCATAGCAGAGTTCTTTCCTAAGAAGGGAAAAAAACTGAACAGAATGAAAGTGCATTTCTGTTTCTCATTCGTTTGTGTCAATATTGGCTCATGTGTCCTCTGTTTGACTATTTTCATTAGTGAAAGTATTTCATGAAATTGGTAAGTTTTAGTTTAGTTTATTTGCTATATTGCCTTTGAATACTTATTTAAGCATTGTTAGGTAAATGAAGCAAGAGGTTTCAAAAATAGGCAGCGAGCATTCAGTAAAGAATGACAAATTTTTCTTCCTTTAATTTATAGAATTTTAAAGTATATGTTATTTTAAAATAGTTTCTTAAAAGCTGAAATTTCCAAAGATACATTTGCGTTTTTGCCATTCACTCTTCCTTGTACTTCATTTTAATTTCTTTTCATATAAAAGTCAGTTTTCCTCACAATAACATATTTAATACATAACTGTTTATATTTCCTTTGAATGTCAAGATACACAAGTCCCCAAAGAAAAAAATAGCATAATAGGTAAATAACTAATTTTTGTATAAAATATTTTGATAGTTTAACATTTAAATATGTAGACAGGTGATTATTAAGTTAATATTCCTGAATATCTTCATAGTTTGCAGATAATGTGAGCACTATGAAAAGCATAAAAACCATCAACACACTAATACAATTTTTCTTATGTCTATATCATGATTCTAAGCTTCAGTTTATGTTTAAGCTTCAGTTTAAGTTGTTCAGAGGGTAATTTTTTCACTAATGTAGTTAGTGTAATTAATTATTCAATAATTGAAATGCAGGTTAACAAACTTCTATATGTAAAAGTTAAAAACCTCCTTCATTCAAACTGTGAAGTCTAAGCCTATAAAACTCTTCAAAGAACCCCAAGATATCAAGCAATCTTTTATTTAGCTAAACCTACTCCCCACCTTCACTCTTATTCATGCTTAAATACTCAGTATGCTTAGAGCTTAGCAAACCGCTAGAAACCCTTAATGGATCACTGATTTTCACTAAAGAGCTAGGTGCGTATGCCTTAGAAATGAATTCAAAACAATTTTTGTTTTAACATTAATAGTTTTCTTTAAATGAAAACAAGCTTCTTAGTGTAGGAGCGTAAAGTCTTGAATAGGTCACTTATTAGCATATCTTTTATTTTAAACTCAAGGACAAACAGTCTAAAACAATATCTATTACATGGGGACAAAGGTGCAGTTTTTTTCCATTTTCTAATATCCCAGCAATGGACTTCCTTTGAGCAAAGGGTAACATAACTAAAGCACAAAGCGAAGGACTCAGGAAGAACAGCAGGAACACATAAAATCAATTTAAGAAAAACAATATTTAATCTTGTCATAGTTTAAAGCTAATGGAGTGAATGTGGTACAGCCTTTCATTTTTCATGAGGTCTACATTCTCAGTTCAGGTTCTATGCCACTGAAAGTGTATTTCTGATTAAGAATAATGAGGTGCAGATTTGAATTTTGATCTGGTCAATACAGAAGTAGCATATTTTAAAGATGTTCGTACATTTTAGGTAAAGTTGTAATCAATAGCAAGAATAGTATTCAACGTCACAGTAAGCTTTCTCAAAATTAAAAAATAGCCAAGCCAGGAAGTGCTGCAGCTTTTTGTATCTTAAGTGATTGCATAAATCCTTTTAGAAGATATAAACACTGTTAAATTTATGCCTTCTTCCCTGAATAATTCTGAATTGCGTGCATTTTGGTTAAATAATTTTTCTCCAACCTTCTGAAAATAAATGATAATTTGGAGACTGACAATGAAATAAATTATGAATCTTGACAAAAACAGTGGGAAGAGAACTTTCCTTTTTTAACTAAAAGAATTTTAATAAAGTAAATCAGATATGATAACAATTCCTCTATTTTTATGTGATCTTCCTTTTTCCTTTTTCTGAGTAGGATACTAAAAATATCTTTAAGTTTGAAGTCCTGAACCAATCATAAAACAGAGTCATGGTCATTTGTGCAACATTGATCTTATAATCATACCTATGGGGGAAAAATGATCTTTTACTGTGAGAATATGAGATGCTGTGAAATGAAAACCTTCCAACAAGTGTCACTATTCTTTAAAGAGAATTTTTGTGTTAACGACGTAAGATTGATTTAATGTTTGAATTGTGGAAAACAACATTATTCATGAAAAACTGCAACACTGTTTCCTTTTAAACAGAAGTGTTTTTTAAAGCATTGCTATTGACTGCACTGAATAAAATAATGCTTCCCCTATTTTTTTCTACCTCCTTTGTACTCATAATTTTGTTACCTTAGCTTTTTTGGTTTGAAAGTTTTATTATAAGTAGCTCATTATCTTTTTAGTACATTGTTTTGAGGTATTGTCAAGTCTAACCCAACTAGCAATCGTACCTCAGGAACACGGTAGTGGTTTCTTTTTCTAATGTGTTCAGTGGAAACAGGTAAGGACATGAACAAGTGTATTATGACCCCACTAGGTCAGTAGCTTTTGCATCTGACATCTGTCAGATAGGAACAATTGGGAGATGCTCTTATCAATTACAGGAGATTACTGATAGCCCTGGAAAGTTGGAATGAGGAAAGCTTCCATTTTTTTTTTCTTTAAAGGATGCCATCTGTATCTACTAGAAAGGGTTGAGAAAAGAACTTGCAAATGCTTCTAGGCCTAAAAAGTAAAACATTCTAAGAAAAATACAGTTGATAGTATCCAGAGATTTAGGACAAAAAGCTTTCATTAACTTCTAAGGCTCTAGTTAGATAGCCTAGTGTGACATAGCATGGCAAAATTAAGTACCAGTACCAATAAAGATTAAAGATCTCAACTGTCCCAGTTACCTGATTAAATATCAACAGTTGGAATATTAAAGAATGTATTGAGTCAAATAGAATTTATTGTTGTATAATTTTTTTCTGTAGCTAAATTTTATTCCCTAACCTTGTTACAGAAAGTAGTAAGACAAGTGACAATTTTCTTCAGGTATAAAAGCTGTTCTTAACAGAAGCGAGACTCTTCTGCTAATGAAAAAGAGAAAATTGTGTAGTCTGTCTTTCTCTCTAATTTACATGATTTCTTTTAAATAAAATCATTTACTCAGTGACAGTAAATGCAACCAGCAGATGTTTGGTTATTTGCTGAGGCAAGACAGTACATTAACTGATGGAAGTATCAATTGCAGTTATTAAAATAGATGCTATTTAGGAGAACTGTGGGATTCAGAAATAATTATTCATATAATTAGAAATTGGAAATGAGTCAACAGGAATTGTTTTGGCATAAAAAAAGACATTTGAAATGACTTTAAGTATGGTTCTACCAAAGTATATCCAACACATATAACAAAAACATTAAATTTACCACTGTATTTCTAAGATCACACTTCAATCTTTGAGATAGACTGGATTTAGTGAGAAGAAAATGCTAATAAATTACATCTAACTTGGCAACAGTTTAGTTAAATATCTCCAAGGCTGGATATACTTCAAAGTTTAATTTTTATCGATTAATATATTTCCTGTTCATTGGGTCAAACTGTTGTCTATTTGTTGGCTATTAGACAGTACTGAAATCTAGAGATGACACTTAACATTTACTTATTGCAAGCAATTATGTAATTCTCCCTTTTGCCTTTAAAAATACAGCGTAGAAGAAAATATCAGAAGAAGTAGTCATATGTGAAAGAAACTCAGAATAAATTATTACGCAACATAAGAACAGGAGCTCCTCTGTGAACATATTGTGTCAGAATTAGAATCACCACAGAAGAGTTATTTGGATTCAGCCCATCTGAAAGACTTGAAAACTACTTAGAATGTACAAACTCTGTTAAAAAGAAAAATACAAAACAACAACAAAATGCTGTCACCAACCCCTGAAAATTAAAACAGTTCTGCTAATCAAGGATTTCATCTCCACATTAAACCAAGGCCAAATTAGGAAGGTTATGATCCTAAGGTGCACAACAACATTTGTTAAACAAAGTCAAAATTAATGACAAACAAAATCAAGTTTTCTTTGTGGTTGATTTTCAGGCAGCTGCATCCAAATATAAAAGAGCCATCAAAGAAAGATATCCATTAATTATTAACTCCGAACAACTTCAGAAAACAGAGGCCTTAAACCTCCATTGACATCTTTCTGCCAGTCTCCTAATCTCTGCAAGTTGTTGGTAAGAGTTGCATTATACACAGCATGTCATCAATCCTGCCTTTAACAACTGCGGCTACAGAGCTCTGCGCTGCAGCCTGGAAGACCACACGAGAGAAGTGATAATTTCTGCAAAGACATCCTTAAGAAACATTTACAGTCTCACATTTGGAATAATCTCCTGGGTTACTATATCACTCTCAAGCATAGAAGAGGGTATCAATAGTCTAATGGAAACACATAGGATGCAAAAATTCTTGCTTTTTTTTTTTTTTTGGTTGAAGTTCAGAACAACTGTCATGATTAAAATGCTATGCTACTCTCTATAGCTTAACCCAGCTAAATCTATAGATTATTCCTGGACCTTTCCATTACAGAATGGAAGAAAATGCTCTAGTATAAGTGACTGTGATAAAACCTGGATGTATACAACATTGCTAAGTAAGCTAGTGAGATCATTTAAGTTATTCTGAATTATTAGTAGTGTTTTCACTGAAATTAGGCCTTTTCTCATTTTTAGCACACCTTTAACTGTACTGCAAATATTAAGAGAAATTCAATTTTGATGCAAGTAACATTTAAAAAAATATATGTTAATATTTGTAATTGTAAGTTCGGATTTCTACTCCAGATTTACAGAATTCTGAGGCCAAAGTATACAGAAATATTTTTTGTTCATTTTGCCTTTTCCCATTTTGGTACCATGACAGTAGACTATTACACTACTGTAGGAAGTACAAGAAACAAAATGTTCATGTCGAGTGTCTCCAATATTAATGTCGATCTGGTGCCTTAAAAATGCCTTCAAATGGATGTCAAAATGAATATCCAACTATCATGCAAACTTTTGATTTTTTAGATTACTTCCTGCAGACATAATGCTGTGGAAAGAAAACAGCTGTAATATGACAGGGAAGACAATTATTCACAGACCCTTTCTGCTGTACCTCTCTTATCCTATCTGTGTTTCACTCTTTCTCATCTCTGTCTTTTAAAAATCTTATCAGAGTACAGAGGAGGAATAGTCCACCAAAATAAGTGTGTAACCATCACTATTCCTCATGGAAAATGCCAGCACATTGGAATAAAAATATAACAACAATTCACAGCAGTGAAAACAAATAACAAATATTTATTAGAAGATCAAATTGATTTATCATAAACTTCCTAACCTTTTAGTTATAATTCATCTGCCAACCCGCAATTCTTCAGTCCATCTCTTATATCACAGAACTAGAATGATTTGAAATTAAAATGCTAACTTTTCAAACCAATCTAAAAAGAACGGGATGAGGAAAAGTGTGTATCTGTGTGATGATTCACGTTTAAAGGTTTTATCTCTTTACTCTATTTGATTAAAGGCCTTGTATTGAGTTAAGCAGCAAATCCTGCAGAATAATTAGTGGCTGTTAGTTTTTTCCCTTGCCCCCCTTCCCCATTTAAATGAAAGCTTAAATGGGGGAAAATGGAATGTCAGTCAGAAACTGGTTCGTACCAATCATAATAATTATAATCTATTAGAATTAAGTCATAATCATTAGAATTTCTTCTTTTCTCCTACCTTTGATGGCCTGTTTCATCTGTTTCATTAAAGCTGTAATTTTTACAGATGCTCTTGATGTTCCTATGTTTTCATCAGAGTCTAAGGCAGCCTAAAGGGAAAAATAGCTC
>RJWT010019063.1:0-18562 GCA_004365215.1 Cuniculus paca
GGGTGGATCATGAAGATCTAATTTCATTAGTGGATCAATTTATTGATAAAATTATAATCTGATGACATTATTGAGAGATTAATGGCCTCATTGAAGGGATTAGGTCATGGCTGTATGATCTTGCAGACATTATCTGGTCCCAGTCCCTTTCTTTCAGGCTCTTTTTCTTTTTCTGTTTCCTGGCGCTATCAAGTAAGCAATTTTATTCCACCATACACGTCCACTATGATTTTTCTGCTTCACCACAGACCCACAAGCAATGCAGTCATGTAACCATGGACTGAAACCTTGAGACAAAGTATTTCTTTTTCCTTTAAATTACTTATTTTGAGTTGTTTGTCACAGCAAAGAAGTGCTGATGAACACAGTTACTGATATTCTTACTGCTTACTTGAATATGTATAACCATTTTTAGAAAGTTTCCCCAGTGTCAAAATAGTTACTCTGATGAGAGCAAATAAAAAGCTGAGGGGCAGAAACAAGGCAGTAGAGGACTTACAAATGATTACATTTTGTATGAATTATTAACATAAGTATGTACCGCATTAATGTTTTAAAATGCCAATTTTAGTCACTGAGACTCAGACTAAGCATTCATAACTAATTGGTAAAACATCCACTATATCCTTTTCTGAACTATAGCTACCCTTCCTTCCGTTCTCAAGAGAACCCTATACAGAGAGGATACAAGGTAAACGGGATTTCTCATTTCTCTTTCTCAAATTCCTTTCTAGAGCTTTTGGAAAGAAAAATCAACACACCATAACTGGACATCCAGGGACATGCAGTGTCCACTAAAAGGTAGTCTTCTGTTCTTGGCTCCTCATCACCAGTTGCCCCAGCTGTTCAAGCTAGAAGCCTCAAGAGCAGTTGGAGCTGTCAGAAAGTATTGCCAAGATAGGCATGATCTAAATGTCATGCTATCTGGGTGACTTTCTCAGCAACTGTCATGACAAGCCAGTGATGTGGGCTAAACAGTGGACCCCGAAGACCTGTCCATGTCCTAATCCCTGGGATCTGTGAATATTAATTTATTTATAAATGGGTCTTGGTGGATGTATTTAAGGACATCTTATTGCATTATCCAGATGGGTCCTCAATTCAATTGCAAATATCTTATAAGTGACATGCAAAGGAGAAACACATGGGAAAAGGTATGTGGAAATAGAGGCAGAGATTGGAGTAATGTCACAAGTCAAGAAAACTGGTAACTGCCAGAAACTGGATGAGGTGTAAAATATGCTCTTCCCTAGGGTCTTCAGAGCAAGGTATGTCCTTTTTATGCCTTCATTTTGACTTCCTGGCCTTCCAAACTTTGAAAGAATAAATCTGCTTTCTTTTGAGCCACCAAGTTTATGGTCAGCTGTGATGGCAGCCCTAAGAAACTAATACAGACGTTTTTCTCAGGTAGATACAAGATTTGAGAACCAAAGTTTCAAATACATACCAATCTTTACCTTTGCAGCACAGCCTCTGACATATTTTTGTCATAGGTTTAACAGTCCACATACCTTTATGGCACCTTACATATTGCTGAAAACACACCATTACACTCCAGAGTGCCATCACAGCAGTTACTGCATTTGACCTGAAGAATGTTCCCCTCTTCTGTAATTCTGTAACATGAGACTCATATAGTTGACTCATACAGAAGGTTCTGTCTTTTTAAGCTCCTACTTAAAATCAAAACTTTCTAAAAGATGTAACTTTCTGAAGCAGAAGCTATAACATTTCATAGTGCCCTATGTGCTACTGGATCTGAGAAAAAAATAAGAAAGGGGAGAAAAAGGGTCCAGAAAACTCCAGACAGTGATTCTAAGCGCTGAACATGGCTCTTGGAACCTCTGACCAAGTTGTTTAAGACATAACAACATCAGAAAAACAAAGCACAACAAATCACATCCTTGCTATATCAGAAAATGGCTTTGGATGGGTAAGTCATGGTTATCTTACCAAATACCTCTTAAGGGAATGAAACGACACATGTTTAGGTTCTTACTATGATTATAGTTCCAAAATCTGCAATTAATGTTGTCATGATTTCGAATGAAAAGTCTTCAGGGCATGGCAGAGGAGAAAAAATTTTGCCTGGGAATAACGTTGGAAGATTATTTTCCTCCAACACCTTTGAAGTTGGCCATATCTTGGAGAAGTTGTAAGGATCCAAATCTGGCACTAAACTCTGTAGCCTTAGAAACTGGAATCTCTCAGCCTGTGAGACTGCCTCCTCTCATGAGCAGAATCACATTGTATAAGGTCATGGGACTGTTGGACAGAATTCAAATGCCAATTTATTTCTTTTCATTGAACACTACAATTCTTGCTCAGACTATCACGCTTCTAGCCACCTGACCTAATGTTATGCTTTGTGGGACTCAGGCGAGAGTGCTATGTAACAATGAAAATTACAATCAGAAGATTGCATTGTGAACATGGAACCAGAGTAAAAGATAGACAGAATTTTGGTAGTAGGATGATTAACATGACTTGAAAGTTTAATGTCAGTTCATTAACCAACACTTCCTCCTCCAGGGATATTTGAATATATATTGTCAACTGTTTCTTTAATGATCTTTTGTGCCAGTTCAAATTCTGAAAATTTCTATTATCTTATTGACCAGTAAACTCACTCTTTATAAAGTATTGCATCTTAACTCTAATACATTAAACAAAGATGTCATGGATTTATTTATAGGAAAGCATCATATTATGCTTACATCCACATCTTTTCTTTCCATTGTACTGTATGCAGGCAGCAAAGAACATTTTGGAGTTCATTGTGACCACAGTATTAATTGTGGACAAAATACAGCAGAGGAAACATTATAGCAGAACATTTTAAAATACTCCTATAACATAGCCTACAATTTTTGATTGTTTTACAAGTTGTCCTTCATTATTGCTAGGTATAACAATAACCCCATGGCTACAACAAGAAGCTGATGACATTAACTTGTCAGGTAGCCCTTGGTATAAAGCCTGACTTTGATGTGTCTAAGCAAGCATAAATATAGAATTCATGATGAGGTCTATTAGGATTGTAAAGTCTTCTGACAGCACGTTGTCTAGAGCTGCCCTGCTTAAGAGATTTAAAAGCAGGCAGATCAAAGCATGTGTCATTAAAAATCCTACTGGTTGTCATGAGAGAAAAGGTGAAATTGCAAATCCATTCAGTTGTATCCATTACTATTGTGACTTAGAAGAGGCTAAGATGACCGAAATGACAGGTGAATAGTTCCACAGGCCATGTGCCACTGGAATTGTATTTTTCTTTGCTGTAGCAAAGATAGTTTTGTATTTTTTTCTGGATAACTATGGCAACAGCTTTCATTTTTGAGTGGCTGGTTTCCTGTCTGTAGACCGCTGAGTAATATGTCTATCTCGAGCATTCATCAAGATATTGAGGATGAGTCAAAAAAAATGAGATGAATATACGCCAGGAGATTTCATGCTAACAGTAAAATTTATATTTCTGCTGAATTGGCAGGTCAAATTTTTGCCCAGTAAACACAAATGCTGTCAGATCATAAGGCATCTTATCATCTCTCACATCTCATTTTATTTTCTTCAATGAATTTAGTGCTGGGATAATATGGCTAGAGAAAGAAGTAGCTAAAATATCTTCATGGCCAGCACATTGAAAGGAGAAGTTTAGAAGAGAGGGAAATATTTCTCTATTCAGGATAAGTCACTCTTTAGAAGTTATGAAGTTACAGCTTAAGACAATTGCTAGGGGAGAAATCTTGCCCGGTGAACCTCATCATAATTCTATGCTCTGTACAGCCTTTCACTGGCAGAGTATTTTTTATAGTATTTCCCTTAAAATGCATTCCTCTTCAAATTGACGCTACGCCACTTTTAAATGGGCCACCTTGTATATTCTGAATGAACTTTTTTTTTTTTCCAGTAAAGAACTGTGTTGATGTAAATCTACGTTGGCAAGAGCGTCATCAGAGTCAGCTGGGAGTGACAGGCATGTTCCAGCCAATTCTGGACAGTGTGTTGAAATATGCCTCCCAGGCTACAAGAGCAAATGCAAAAAGCATGCCCACGTCTCCATGGGGTGCGGGGGGACCAGTGAGGCCCTAGCTCGGTTAGAACATAAAACACACACTGGGAGCATTTCTTGAGGAGAAGCCAACCAATCAATCATAGCAAGAGCTGCATAATTCTTACAGGTTAAAAGGTGCCAGGACTCACCCTTTTCCCTGGAGTGGGGGGCAGTTTGTACATGTAGCTTTGCAGGGCACCCTTCTTTTCTAAGACGCAGAAAGTGGTATTTTCTAGTAACAGTCAGCCAGCTCACACAACATAGATCCATAAGCTGGCAATTCAAATTCCAAAGAGAAAGCTACATCCTATTAATTTCAGCTCTTTTACTCAGAGTTACGATAATGAAAACACTCTGGTGTAAATGAGAAATATGGCAGAGTCTCATTATCTTTTAAAGCTCTATTACGCCAACACCTAATGCCAACTTATTTAATAAAAGCAATGTTATAGTTATAATTACGTATATAAACTACCGTGTCAAGCACAATGTATTTTTTTTCAAAACAGTGGCTTTCAGTTCCTCAATATCTAGCCTTACATACCCAGTAACAGAATTTTGTGTTTGAGTTAGGGAAAAAAAATGGCAATTTCATGCTAGAAAATCTGCCCCTGGGCCATACATCTGGAAACTAAGTTTCCTAGTCACCTTTCTGCATCCTCTAGCATGTATCTCATCTCTGCTGCATAAATGTGTGATAAAGAGATGGGAAGAACATAGCTTTACTGGAAAAAACTGTTGGCCTGAAGCCTGATGGGAACACCTGGCCCATCCAGATCCCACTGTGTCTCCCCTCTTTTCTACAAATGTACCCCCAGATGCTTTGTGGTGTTTGGAATGAATTTTTAAGGAGACCCCAGATAGTGACTGTCACAGCAGAAGAGTCTGGCTGTCTGACTAAAAGGTCTCAAAGGTCCTGTTTCTAATGCACACTCATCATTACAAGAAGCCCAAGACTGATGGGGGTCTGTTGCCTGTCTGCACAGGGCTCTGTAAATCCCCTAGTCTGACTTAACTCCGCAGCCTTCTCCTAATAACACAAACTCTCCAGTGTGACTTAGAAATCATGGCACAGCTGCAAAATTCTGAATTCTCAGTGCTTTCTCTGTTTCTTTCATCTTTCTTTAATACTCCTAGCTGCTCACTGAGAACACTGATTTATTCTAACCCTCTGATGTGGTGGCTATTATCTCTTCCGCATCTTTGTACTACTGATCCTAAAAGGGAAGCAGGTATCTCTCTTGCAGTTCTCCACTGCTCCCAGACCATCCCTCCCATGTCTTAAAACATCTTCAAAACTTAACAGTAG
Source organism: Cuniculus paca (assembly GCA_004365215.1). Classification (NCBI taxonomy): domain Eukaryota; kingdom Metazoa; phylum Chordata; class Mammalia; order Rodentia; family Cuniculidae; genus Cuniculus; species Cuniculus paca. The sequence continues at coordinate 5,361 of RJWT010019063.1, forward strand.
AAGTCTGCTGCCCTCCAGGTTTCAATGTTTCATGGGTCTCCGAGTCTCTCCTCAGCTCTTAAAGGTTTTAGCACTGTCTCTTTCCAGCACAAACTCTGACAGGATTCATGACTATAATTCCACCCATGGTCTCCTCATTTCTTGCTCTCACTTCAGATGATCTTATTCACAATTCCACTTCAGCCACCTCATTTCCATATCCATATTCAAGGCCTTGCTATTACCAGTAGCTAATACAATAATCACTTCCAAGCATCTTCTTCTACCTTTCTTTGTAGCACATTTTCTCTAGTATTCTGAGTCAAAAATTTTCCAAACCCATCAAGTTCTCGATGCATTGTCTTCACAGGTTTTTAGTGACCCTCAAGAATGTGTCCTTTTTTCCTCAGTAGCCTTGGAATAAGTAAGGCATCACACTCACTGTTTGCATGCCCTTCCATTCAGACCTGGCTGGAATACCTCACCTGAGTTAAAGTCAACCTTTGCTCAACTCTGGGTTTATGCCTCTGCAGCCAATAACAGTTGAGGAAAATCATAACCACAGTATCTTTAAATATATGACTCCTGGTCTGCGGTGGCACCTTTAGTGTGGCATGGAAATTTTACATCTCTGTAGACAATGCACTCTCTCTTTACTCAGGTTACATAATTGACCATTTCACATTTCCTTCTTTACACTTCCAACCTTTCTTTCTATTCTTAAATTGGTGAGCTGACTACTTTATCATCAAATAGAAGCAATTTAAAGGTACTTTGCATATACTCTAGCAGCAAAGCCACCAAACTCCTGGCTTCTATACCCTCAAACCCTTCTATTCTTGTTCCTCATTTATTATGAGGACTAAACAAACAATGCTTTTATTAAGGATAACCTCTGCTTCTGTACTGGAAGTCTGGATCCCTCCATTACCCATCCCTCAGGGTTACGGCTCATGCAATTCCCCCAATCTCACAGCAAAATATCCTCCATTCTATGGGTTCTTTCTTAAAATAATACAAACATGTTAGAATGTCTACACTTAGAAACACAGTCTTGACTCATAGTACCCTACTCTTCTTCCTTTACCCTGCCTTACTTGAGAGCAAAACTCCAAGAGTTTAATATTACTTCCACTTCTCCCATTACCTGTTGAACCCACCTTATCTGGCATTAAAAAAAAAAAAATCCTGGCCTCACATTTACAGGAAGTCAAACTCTGAGCGCTATTCTCACCTATTGTATCAGGGTTGGAATGTGTAACGTGCAGAAAGCAGAGTGACGTGTGTCATCTTAAAGTCTAGGTTGTAAAAGTCACGGGGTTCTGCTTGATCTTTCTTGGATCACGCATGTGGTGCATATCATAAGGACACTCAGCCCTTTGGGGAAGCCCACACAGTGATGAAGTCTTCAGTCAACGACCAGGGGAAGCAAGGCTGTTCGCAGGCAGCACTATCTAGGAAAGTAACCGTCCAGCTGCAGATACACCTACCCTGAGAACTTGACTAAAAATTCTGACAGGAACCTGTGCCAGAACTGCCCTACTCAGAAACTGTTTGAGATAATAAATGCTATTATTATTATTTTGGTCTTTTTGAGACAGAGTCTCACTCTTCAGTTCAGGGTGGCCTCCAACTCACTTTGTAGCCCAGGCTGTCCTGGAACTCACAGCAATCCTCCTGCCTCAGCCTCTTGAGTGCTGGGATTACAGGTGTGAGTCACCACCCTGGCAATACTCCATGTTTTAAGCTGCTAAATTCTGGGGTAACTTTTATATTTCCCCCCATTCGGTCTTATACCATCATTATTCTACCAAACCCTGTAGTGCTATGGCCACTGATGCCCTCCATACTCCAGTGCAGTGAAGAACTCTCAGTCCTCGTTCTCACCCTCAAGCATCATTAGACCTCATTTACCACTTCCTTTCTGAGAAGCTTTGTTCATCTGGCTTCCAGATATCTTTCTCAATTTTTCTTTTACCTCATTTCTCATTATCTCACGGATTCTGCGGCTGATTTTTCCTCATTTTGTTGTTTTCTAAATTTTGATAAGCTCCTCCTGCCACTTTTTTTTCACTATAAATACCTGCTCCCTAAGCATTCCAGTCTCATAAATTTTAATACCTTTTATTTTTAATGACTTTCAAACATTTATCTCTAGTGATGATCTCTGTTCCAAACTTCAGATTCATATATCAAATTATCTAAGAGCTACATTCATTTGGAAACCTAAGAGACATCTCAAATGTAAAATGTTCAAATTAAACTACTTATCAAACTCCCCTAAACCTGCCCCAGCTCAATAAAGAACAACTACATTCTATCTGTTGCTGAGGCCCCAAACTAATGTCATCCTTGATTCCTCCTTCTTGCTCTTCATACCTAGTCAATCAACAAATCTGTTGGCTCTGCTTTCAAGTGGTAGGTGGAATGGTGACATTCTTTTTGTTTGTTTTCACTGCATCTACCCTCACATCACAATAATATCTTAGCTGGATTATTCCAACAGTCTCTTAACCAATCCTCCAGTTTCACTTTCTCATTGAATCTATATTTTCTACAAATGAGCTGGCATGATTCTTTCCAAGCTTGAAACAGATGGTGTCTCTACCCTGAGGTAGACACTGCTCATTTTAAATCCTTAGTCTCCTGAGGTAAACTAAGCATTTTAACCTTGATATTTTACAGTCAGCACCAAGTAAATCCCAAATCCTTAATACAACCTCAAAATACTATGTGATCTGACTCATTTCTGTGGCTTTGACCTCACTCTATTACCCTCTCCTTCCCTCAAACATGCCAATCACACCTTCCCTCAGGGCCTTTGCATTTGTTATTTCCATTGCTGAATGTTCTCCTTGGTAACCATGCAGTTCACTTAGTCAACCTCAAATCTCTGCTCAAATGTCACCTTATAGAGTCCTCCCCAAAAATGTATATAAAACCATCCTCATTAGCATACTTTTATCTACTTTACTGTACTCATCACTCTCTGACCCACTGGAATATTTATTTGCTGGTTGTTGCCTTTTCCACTAAAATATGCAGCTCCACAGTGACAGAATTTTGTTGTTGTTGTTGTTCAGTGATGTGTGCCCCAAAGACTGATGTGCTTGTAGTACACACTTGAAAATTATTTTGTAAAGAATAACAGGATATTTAGCTCTTGCCTTTTACCATGGTTAGCTAATATTAAGCTAGAGAAAATTGTCTTCAGAGCAAAATGATTTTCCAAGCTGCACAGTCCATCAGAACTTGTAGATGTGTTCTAAGTGCTATATTCTAGCAGTTTAGTACAAAGTTGGGTCTAATGCTCCACAGAAATAATGCCTCTGTTCTACGCATAACACAAGTGCCACCACTGAAATTAATATGTCTAGTTGGAATTGAAATAGAATTGCATGTTCTACTTCAAAAGGATTACCACGGAAAGGGTAGAACATTAGCTAGCTTGAGATGGTTTAGATTGGTCTAATTGGACAGAGTTTCACATTCCAACTACTCGAGGTGTTTAATGCACACACTTGGGGCTTGGTATGAGGTAATAGCTAAAAATGTCACTTTCATGTGGAGTGACACTGTTAAGAAGATAAAATTGATGTTTCATTTAAGCACATAAATTCCATGTTGGGGAGGTGGGGAGGGAGAAGGAAAGGAGAAGAGAAAGGGGAAGGCAGATGAAGATGGAGAGGTGAGATAGAGAGAGGGAGAAAAGGAGAGGGAGAGGATATGAGTTACCCTTCAAAATCCAACTCTAGGCTCCCTTTACGGTCCATTTCCTCTGAGATATTCAAACTTACTAAGCCCCTAAAACCTCCATATTTGTTCATATTCTTCCCTTGGTGAGAGTGACTCATCTCCTGCCACTTCTTTTTCCATTGTCTAGTCCAGTTCTGTCCCTGATGAAATATTTTATGCTTTACATCGATATCAGATTCCTTTCCAGGTCCCAGTCTTCTCTTTCTTCTGAGAGTAAAACATAAACCTAACTAGGTTGCCATGAAGATTAAATGAGATAATATAAGATAATTCATTGTATGGTACTGGGGACTTGATACTACTGCAAATTTCTTACTTATGAATTCTTAAGTGATTCCCATAACCAGATGTAGTATGATCTCTACCTCCTAAAAACCCCCACCACTCTTTGTATTTAGTTATTGTAAAGTGTTATATGGTTATTTGAGTAGCTGTAGTCTATTCTCCACTAGATCATAACACTTGAGAGCAAAGACTAAATGCCCCATTAAAGTCCAATTTGGCAATGGTACTGAGTAGATTTAATATAAGATTTTAATTAAACTTCAAGATTTCAGTAGGCTCAACTCATGCTCTGTGTTCCATCAACACTATTTTTGCATTGTATTTGAATAGTACCTTATTCTTTTCAAAGGTCTTCTTGCTAAATATATCATTTGAACTTTTAAACAATTCTATGAAGCATGTATGAATTAGTAATAGTTCCATTTACAGAAGAGCATAATTGGGGCCGGTGGAGTTTAAATGATACCTCTAAATCCCACGGTGAGTAAGCAGTAAAGTCAGACTAGGCTATAGATAGCTGACGCTCTTCCTTTACGGCAAGCCTATGCTGTGTTAGGAATGCTTGAGTGAATAAGGCGATCAGTTCCTCCCTTTGTGAAGCTTCCTCTTTTGGTCAATCATTGTCCACCAGTGGTAACTTTCCTCCCAGAGGACGTTTGGCAATGTCTGGAGAGATTTCTGACTTTTACAATAGGATAAGAGTTACTGTCACCTAGTGGGTAGTGACCAGAACTAATCTTAACCTTCTACAGTGCACACAGGACAACCCCTAGGTCAGAGTATTATCTGGGCCTGGTCATCAACAGTGTTGAGGTTGTGAAACCCTTTTCTTGATTCATCTCCACTGGAATCTGTGGAAACACTGCCAGAAGTTGTCTGGGAGAACAGTTTGGAAACACAGATCATCTAGACATAAATGCCAAATTGAGAAATATGATTTTTATCCTATAGATGAGATCAGCAAACTATGGCCAGTGGTCCAAATCTAGTCTACTTTTTAAAAATATGTTTTTATTGTATCACATTCATTCCCATTTATGTATTGCAATGGCAGAGTTGAGTGGTTGCCATAGAGATAGTGTAGCTCAAAAAGCCTAAAGTATTTACTGACTGGCTCATTACAGACAAAAGTTTGCTTATCTCTGCTTATAAACTATGGGAAGCCAAAGCAGAACTTCAGAATAATCCAGGAGATTGCATAAGTGGGACAGCAGTGAAAAGAAAAGGTTTCATTTACAGAAGAGCATAATTGGTAAGATAGGCATTAAGATAAGATTTTACTGAACTAGCGAAGAATAGGACAAAATAGGAAAACAATTGGTGGTCTTGGGGAAGAACAAAACAGCAAGAGCAGTTGGATGAAATGATGCATAGGCCTGGGCAGTGAGAGGGCAAAGCAGAAGTGAATGATGACTTCAGCTTGTGCATTAGGAAAATAGTTATCCAATGAACAGAAACAGAAAAATCAGAAAGGGGGAAACAATAAGCTTACTTTTGCACATGTTAAATTGTAGGGAAGAGTTGATTTTCCTGGAAGAGATGTCCAGGGGAGGCATACAGAACACTTTCTGCACAGGGGTTGGACTCTCCTGGATCAAGCTCAATGTGTTTACCTTCAGTTAAAGAATTCAGACCAGAAGAGCTTTCCCGCAGTGGAGTTATTAATAGCTTAATGGTATTAATAGTTTGAGAGCCTCAGGTTGGTACACCTGATAGTATGAGTCAAATCAAGATAGTTTTAGGCATAGCTGATATAGTCTATTGAATTTTAAAGTGTGGAATCAAATAACAAGAAGGTTATTTCCTTTCCAGATGCCTTAAGTTATTCTTATTACTTGAAGGAAGAAGGCTTAATTGGCCTTTCGTATATCTATATTACTTACTAAGTTCATTTTTTTTAAGAAAAGAGAAACCAAACCTTAGACTCGGAGCCTTTTGCTGGTCATAGTATCCAGGTAAACTTGAATTATTTTACCTTTTATCCTCTATGCATGAGAAATGACATTATTTTGCAATTTACAATAATGATACAAAACTTCATCTTTTAAGTATATGGACCTTTAAATTAAAATGTATCTCTACTAGAAATATTAAATGAAAAAGGTACAACTGGTCCACAGATGTACCTTCATCTATAAAGGTAAAATGGGCATGATTACAGTATTAATAACTGTCTACTGTTATTAGAAGGCTTTATTAAAGGAAACCCAATTCTGTTCAGTGGAGAGTAATACATGCCCACCTTGTGCGTCATCAGCCTGCAATCCATATATGTTTTAGTTATTACTACCCATAAGTAATATGCTGTTCTATCTGGCATTCACTCAATAGAGGGCCATAAAAATACACACAGCACAGAATAAAGCAAAGTAAAACAAATACTATAAACCTAAAGATGGTAAACAAGTACAAACAATGGTCTAAATAACCTTATTAGTCAGAAAGCTGTTTACTTTGAAAGGTCAGTTATATACATTCACCATTTGTAAATACAAATGTGAAATCAGCTCTGAAAGAAAATGGAATAAAGCAAGTATTCTGCTAACAATAAGGAGGAAGCCATTTTATTTTAATAATAGCTAATTTGATCACAAGGCTGTTTTATAAAAGTAATGCTAAGGAAATTTAAAGATGACTGCAATGTAAAAATAAATATGTATCGAACAATGGACAGAATATTAACATTAAAGTAATATGTCTACGATAAAACTCTTCATAAAATTTTAATTATTCTGGTGATCTACTTTGTTGTAGCGCTTATTTTCTGCCAGTTAAAATTTCTCCAAATTGTCATACTAAAAAAGGAACTATGGAGGCTTTTTTTTCCAAATTTCTCCTTAAAATCTTGGCATTTCTTTTATAAGCTTAGGTCTTGGTGTATAATTTAACCAGTGTGAATTCTAAAAGATAAGAATTAGTCATCAGAGTTTAACCAGTTAGTTATTCAGTAATTTCCCAAGAATCGTAAGTATATTTACATAGGTTTTACTTCAGATACAGTAGGCATAACTTTTTAAAAATATAAACTATTACAAAAATGTATATATTTGACAAACTGTTGTGATATTGTCATATAGTTTTATTCATATATTAAAATCAATATATACCAAACTACATGTGTGTAAGCCCAGAATACACACACACACACACACAAGTATGCACACACGCACGCACACAATCTTGGGAACAAAGTCCATAAAAATGTTTAATCATTGTATTTAAAATTTCTTCCCACTGTGATAATCAAACACCATAACACCGGCACTTATAGGCCAGGAGGGTTTGGATCATTGGAGGCCCAGCATTAGAGGCACAGCTATGGAAGGCATATTCTTCAACTGGTCAAATAACAAATATTTACTGAACACATATTAGACAGGTACCACTTGGAGCTTGCCAGTGCATATAGAGATTGATGTACATGAATATTCTGACTTTTTAAAAACTAACAGTCCAGCTACAGAATCAACATACATATACAAAATAGAAGATGTTATAAGATACAAACAAAGTTTCAAACAGCTGGCAACACAGCAGGTCTGAGGGTTCAAAGAAAGACCGCCAGAGAAAGGAAGGCACTTTGGCCGAGCCGGGCCAGTCAACCCAAAGTCAGGCCACCAGTATCATGCTTCCCTTTTCTTCTCTCTCATTAAACCTTACATTTTATTTACGATATATTGAACCCAAATCATATACTTTTAGAAATGCTATTTTAAACAAAAACTGCGTTCCCTTCTGGTCCCACAAGTGGTTCCATTCCAACAGCAGTGCAGTTATTTTGTTCAATCAGAGGCTGTTCTATAATGGTGGGATGTGGCCTGAAGCTAGCAGAACGGAAGCTTGTTTGGAGGCAAGATGGGACTTGGTGCTCCTACTTGGCCACTGGTCACTCACAGTGAGCCGGTGAGTCAGGCCAGATCTGGTTACCAAGCAGTTTGCTCCTCTGTTGCTTAGTAACTTGAGCCTGTGCACATCACTCTCAGCTGGCTTTTCTGAAGGCAGAGCTTAATAGATTTCTGACTTGATCTTCCTCCTTAGAGCTTAAGCCTTGCATGCCTTTTTCTCTGAATCACTGGAAATAAAACTATTCTGATTGATTTTCTTTATAAGGCCATCTTATTAATGGGCTTTTTTGAATGGGAACATTCTCTGTTGATACTAGAGCCCTTCTTCACCACACATATATTTCTATTCTGCACACAATTTTTACCAGAAAGGAGGTTAACAATTTTCATACAAGCCACATGCATAGAGAAATAAACTGAGATCCCACACCAAGAAAGAGTTCTCCCTTATCCTTCTAAATAACTACCATAATTTAAAAAATTTTTCTGTTTTTGTGGGACTTGCAATTGAAATCAGGACCTTCAAACTGAGATATATTCCCAACCCTTTTTATTCTTTAAGAGGGCCTCACCTAGTTCTGTTTAGGTCAGACTCAAACTTATGGTCCTCATGCCTCAGTCTCCTGGGCCACTGGAATTGCAGTCAACTACCATCCTGCAAAGTCTTACAATATTCATCCTTATAGTTTCAGTATAGGTGTGGCAGGGTAATAAATGTGACTCTGACTTATAGACTAAAGAGAAGAGATGTGAAAGTAAAGAATAAGGATATAAATCTAGGTTCAATTTTTAACGTTATTAGTTTCATAGTTGTATAGTTGAATGACCTTGGTTATGAACTATTTCAGCCAGACTTCAGCATTTGCATTTGTAAAGTATACCTTAGCTATTTTGAAGGGTTGATGTACATAAAGCACCAGACATAGTTTAGAAAACTGTTACTGTAACTAAAGACCTTCAGTCTCTCTTCAAATTTTTAAGGTGTTTTTTTTTTTTTTTTTTTGAGACAGGGTCTTTCTATGTAATTCAGGCTTGCCTTGAACTCAATATGTAACCCAGGCCAGCCTCCAATTCACAATAATCCTCCTGCCTCAGCCTCCTGAGTCCTGGGATTACAGGTGTGTGCCACCATGCTCAGCTTCAAGTTTCACTTTGAGAAATATTTCATCTGAAATAGCTGGAGATATTTGTTTCTTTAAAATTTCACAAAGAATAATGTTTTCCATTTTTGTATACACAGTAGTTAAGACTGATGTGTTAGGATAGTATAATTTTGAAGAATTACTAAAAGAATTTTCAATTAGAATATTTAATGACCTATAGATTTCCATATTTCCTACATAAAATCACGATTTTCAGATGGTATCCTAGAATGAATGTCACTGATACTTTAATTCTGAAGGCCCTGATGCCTGTGAGTCAGAATTTTTGTAGAATTCTGTCTTTTGTTTTTCATCCATGCAGCATCTACCTCACTCTCCTACAGCAGCAAGCTGCCACGGGTTTTTAATTACTTATCTTAAATGCACCACACTTTGTTATCACTTTGTAAATTTAACTAGTCAATTTCTTTTACTTGTAAATATCAAATGCCTTTATAACCCTATCGCGTTTGAAACACAAGGGTACAATTCTAAAAGGTCGAGTAACTATGGTCAAAAATCAAGTGGTCAGCAAACCTGGAGATACACAGCTTCAACTATACTAAGGATGTTTTAAAACATTCTTTTTTCAAAAGCAAAATCATTTTTAAAATGCCATGAATATGCTTCCTTGGTAATAATCAAGCCTCTTCCTGAAACTGCTACTTTAAGAACGAATTTGCTTCCTACCAGAGAAAGATAAATAAATAAATAAATAAATAAATAAATAAAAAGTACTGAAGCGCTTTTAGTTACCTAAACTCACAGTACAGTTTTACTTACAAAGAATCATTTTAAAAATTAAGCTTTGATGTCAATTATTTAAATGAACTTTGAGATTCTAGTTTTTATTGAGATTCTAGTTATTTTCATCTCATTCAACATTTCTAACACGTTTGCAAAAGGATGTGTTTTTCTTTGAATGCAAATAGCTTCAGCTGGTATAGACAGGCTCCATATCTTTTCTTTCTTTACAATAAATGTTAAAGTTCACAGGAAACACACCTGGATAACAAGCTGCCACATCACTCTATTTTTTTGTTGTTGTTGTTTCTCAGTAGCTAATTGTCACTTCATAATCTTTGCAATATTGTAAACATTACAACTGAATGGACATGCACTGTAAGAAGACTTTCTTCCTGAGGTCTCCCGGTTTTAGGAAAGACTAACAGTGTCTTTAGGTTCCTTTCAGAAGCTATATATGTCTTCAACCTGCAATGGTTCCCTCCACCATGTTTCAGATAATATCAAATAACTGGGCACTTGACTGTCGTGGGGCTGAGGAGCCTAGCTCAAAATGCAGGCAGTACTTTCTAGTGTGCTGCCCAGACAATTTCCCTCGGGAAACCTCCGCACCTCCTGGGGTCACACTTCACCTACATCTCTCATGTGGGTTCCTGTCTCGCAGGAGGGCACTGCCATTCTTTTCGCTTGGTATTTTCACCATAAGACAGTGAAAAGATAACCTTAAAGCTAAATAGATAAATGTAGGACAGGTGCAATAAAAAAGTACATAAATAGTATCACTAAACAATGGCTTTGAAAAACCTAGTCAGAGGGGTGTGTGTGTGTGTGTGTGTGTGGTATAACCTATGTTTATTTTTAACTTACAAACTTTAAATGGCAGGATTTCTCTTTACAAATGACACATGCTTTCTTCCCCCTTCTGTGAAAATGTATAGTATATTTGTCTCTAAACAAGAAAGCAACTACAGTTGCTGAAGAAATAATTCAAGAACGCAAACATTGACTTTTAAACATGAGCAACTTTATTTTATTTTATTTTATTTTATTTATTTATTTTTTTGCAGCACTGGGGATTGAACTCACAGCCTTGCGCTTGCCAGGCAGGTGCTTAGGTTACTGAACTAGATCCCCAGCCCTTGTCTTTTTGAGATAGGGTCTCACTATGCTGTTCAGGCTGGCCTTGAGCTCACTTTGTAGCCCAGGCTGGTCTGGAACTCACAATGATCCTCCTGTCAGCCTCCCAAGTGCTGGGATCACAGGCGTGAGCCACCATACCAGCTAAGCAACTTTATACTTCCTGCCAACACCTGATAAAATATAATTGATATTAAAGGAAAAATATGGCCCAAACTATTTATCTAGGTCCATAAATTTATAAGATGTCCTGAATTTATAAGGAGTCTTTTAAAATTTCAAAATGTAATCCTAAAGAAATTACTTTGCTAAGGATATTACTATGCACTTCTGCCTTTGGATATGCTGTTACTAAGAGCACAAATGTATACACAGAAATCATAAAAATAATACATTTGAATATTACCTGATCAACACAGTTCCCAAGGAAATCCTATTGCTTAACTTCACTCATTGGAACGAGGAACATTGTCCTGCATTCAGTGCATTAAGTAGAACACACATTGAAAATGTTTAGAATCTCTGAGAATTTTCCCATTTAGGGAAAATTAAAAACAGGACTAAAACCTTCCTCATTTTTTTGCATGGGAAAATTATATTTAGCTTTTATCAAACTTAGAGTTTAAAGATGTTTTTGAGTGATTTAAATATAAATAAATTTAAGGCATCTGTCAGTGCTGTCTATAAATACTAGTTTTTAATGGCTAATGTTTGAAAAGTTGCCTGACAATAATATAGCCTACACTGACTATTAAATTTAGGAAACTGCATCCTCAGTTCCAATTACAGTAAGTTGACTCAATGTTATTCACTGAGACTACACATTTGCTTAGATCGTATGATATGATATTAAACACTATAATAAAAATATTCTAAGATTAGAAAATGATTGACTGTTTACAGCTAAATCAGTGTATACTGTTGGGTAGTTTAAATGAAGGATCCAGGATTATATGTATCATTACTGTTAAACTACCGTATTATGGAAGAGTAGATTGCTGAAAGATAGACATCTATGATAGATCTTCCTCATTCTTTTTTGCTACGTAGTATTTATTGCAGAGTATAGTGTACATACATATGTGAGTATAATGTACATATATAATACACACAGACACACTTTAACACACTAAGAGAGCATATAGAATGCAGTTAAACTTTGGAGACATGGAAGGAAGCACACATTTACTTCAGGATCTCCCAGGAATGTAACAGAATAGGAAAAGAAAGAGTGATTTAGCATTATCTATAACTTTGGCATTATCTGTAACAACTTATTCTTTAAAAGGCGAGGAGGAAGAGGAGTTGAAGTATAGCTCACTAGTATAGCACTTGTGCAGCATACCCATGAGACAGCCTTGGGTTCAATTCCCCGAACATCACACACACAAAACGCTCTGATGAAAACAGTGATTAAATATCAAAATTTCAAAAATCTGAGTATTTTCCATATATAAATGTGAAAAATGCTATAATTTTAAAATGGTTATAATATAAAATTACTTTTAAAAAGAATGTGACATGAAAGAGCATAGGTTTTATGTTTTAAATATGACAAAATGGTAACTTTTAAGTTCCCCAAAACCATAACCAGCAGTCCTAACTTGTTCATCTGTGATTTTATGTAGGTCTAACATAAAGGAAATATACTCAAATTGAGTAAGGAGAAAACTTGAAAACTATAAAGAATTTTCTGTCTGATTTTTCTGGAATAAACTAGTACTGGAAGTTCTTCACCAGAGTTTCCACTAACTTTATAGATCCTGCTGATGTCAGAGGGAATTCCCTACACAGATGAAACCCAAGTCCTGCATACAATCACTAGACTACAATGTAGTATGTATTAATTAAAATAGTGAAACAAGTGCTAACAAGCATAGACACAAGATATTTCTATTCTTCACACAGTGCCAGACCTAATACCAATTAGGTCAATACATATTAACTAGCAATATTACCAATAAGAGCAGAGGTAAGATATGTTACAGAAATTTGAAGAAGGAAGAGATTGCCTCCAGTTGAGACGACTTCATCAAGCGAGCTCTCAAGAGTAGCAGAGACCTTAAAGATATGTGGAAATGGAGCAGGCACTCACCCCATGGTTCTGTCTCAGCAAAACCCCTCCTCTCTGGCTTCTGCTTTCTCACAATTATAAAATCAATAGATATTCATTGGTTTGAATTCTTGGATCTCTTCACATATATTCACACCAATCTAACCACAGATAGGATAAGCATGTAGAAATTTATACATGAACCTATAGGCCATGCAGACCAAGGCTAGAAAGGGGGCATATAGTACATAATAAGGAAAA
>RJWT010019064.1:0-18576 GCA_004365215.1 Cuniculus paca
ATCCTACCATATGCTGTCTACAAGAAACCCATCTAACCCAAAAGGAAATTCATAGACTGAAAGTCAAAGGATGGAAAACAATACTCCATGCAACAGGAACCCAGAAAAAAGCAGGAGTAGCTATTCTGTTCACAGATGATGTGAACTTCAAACAAATAATGGTCAAAAGAGATAAAGAAGGTCACTACATACTGGTTAGAGGAAAAATCCAAGAGGAAGAAATAACAATCTTAAATATATATGCACCAAATATCGGAGCACCCAACTATATAAAACAAATATTAACAGAAATGAAAAATCAAATAAGCAATAACACGATTATAACAGGAGACCTTAACACACCCTTGACACAAACAGACAGATCAACTAGACAGAAAATCAGCAAAGATATAACAGAACTGAATCAAACCTATGAACAAATGGACCTGGTAGATGTCTACAGATTTTTCCACCCAACAACATCAGAGTATACATTCTTCTCAGCTTCACATGGTACATTCCCTAGAATAGACCATATATTGGCCCATAGAACATGCTTAAATAAATGCAAAGGAATTGAAATTATCCCATGCATACTATCTGATCACAGTGCCATCAAACTGGAAATTAATGACAAAGAAACTGCAAAAACTCTGTAAACACATGGAAATTAAATAATGCACTCCTGAACAATCAGTGGGTAACAGAGGAAATTAAAGAAGAAATTAAACAATATCTACAAGCAAATGAAAATACAAATACAACTTACCAGAATCTGTGGAATGCAATGCAAGCAGTCCTCAGAGGGAAATTTATTGCAGTGAATTTCCACATCCGGAAAATGGAACGAACACAAATAAACAATCTGATGTTACACCTGAAACATCTAGAAAAAGAAAAACAAGGCCAACCCAAAGCCAAAAGAAGGGAGGAAATTATAAAGATCAGAGCAGAAATTAATGCAGTTGAGACTAAGAAAACAATACAAAGAATCAATGAATCAAAGAGTTGGTTCTTTGAAAGAATAAATTGAGGAAGTATTTTTCAATTAATGTCTTGAAACTCAAGTCTAAGTTAATCTAGTATAAACTGCTAATACTGCATTTCAAACTACACAAAATATGCCTGAGAAAGTAAAGTAAATTGATGATTTTATTCCCTTAGTCCCAGAGTTTCGTATCAGCAGGTCTTGGGTAAGGTCCAAAAATTTGAAATTTTAGCAAAATTCAGCTTTTTTTTTCTGTAAACATGGCTTATGGATAGTATTTTCAAAATATTAACTATCATCAAAACATTTACCTAATATGTTTTTTAGGTCCTCTCACATAAATAGTGTTGAAAGATGAGTTGACTTTAAAGGATAAGTTTGGACTAACTTACACGGACACCACAGGAATTATGGATTATATGGTGCCTTTTTAAAATTCACAATTTAAAGACCTAACTCCCAGTGGATCTTGTATTTAAAAATAGGGCCTTTAAGGGGATAATTGAGGTTAAATGAACTATCCTTATAAGAAGAGGCGTAGATATCAGGGATGTTTCTGCAGAGAGAAAAAGTCATTTGAGGACACAGCAGAATGGGAAGACAGTCTCACCTCAAACCAGTCTTGCCAGCACCTTGATTGTGGACCTCTACCTGCAAGAACTATGAAAAAAAATCCCATTGTTTGTAGTACTGGCCCATTGTATTCCATTATAGAAGCTCTTGCAGACTAATAAAAAAAGATAAAACCTGTTTAATGTGCAAAGGAATAGAAGTCATGTGATGGTCCTTAGTAAGATGAAGATTTTCTGCTGGAGTATGAATGTCCCCAAGGAGAAGATGAATGTTTAATCTTATCTGTTCTGATGAGAGGACTGACTGTTCATACTGTCTAGATCTAGTGCTCAGATATTTTGGTTCTTGAATAGATAATTGTGGAAGATTGGCTTTCTGGATCCTTTCCTTTGTGTCATAGTTCAACAAGTCTTTTCCCAGTGGACTCATTCTTTCTTTATCTTTATCTTTAAGGTGAGCAACATGTTTTACTCTCATATTACTGGTCAGAGATGCAGCATATCATAATTTTCTAAGATGTCATGGCATGCCTCTGTTCAAACATAGTCTATATCAGTTGTATAGTGTGATTTTCAGATAAATCTTACTCTTTCTGTGGTGTGTGGCAAGGAGAAGTTCCTGATGAGGAAACTGGTTACCATGTCCTCTTCAAACTGAATCTTCCTCCAGTTGGAGCACCAAAGAAATTGGAATTTAAAATGAGAAGGGATGATGCACCACCCTTTCTCTTAGGAAGATCAATGACAAAGAAAGTGTTTGTCTTCAGTAGCCAGAAGGGTGGATTCAGAAGGAAACTTCACCTCATGACCACAGTGGATAACTGAGTGTCTACAAGGATCATCATAGATGTACTGGCATTTATAAGATGCATTTCAATGTTCACTTCTTCTTAATTCAGGATATTTTCTCCCTAGTCACTTTTCAATTGTAAGTATGTATTATAAAGAAGTTAGTTCTAAGTAAGCTATTTCTAAAAGCCCAGAGAAGTATATTTTTCACATTTCTTTTATTTGCTGTGATAAAAAAGGAAACCTCTGTCTCAGTCACCATGATTATTAAGTCGTTTCTCCACAGGTTCCCAAGGACTCTCTGCTAACTAATTTCCATTTTCAGTTGCTGATGACTATGTTCATTCAACTAGAGTGATGGAGTTTCTTTTCATTGGTTTTAAAATAGGGTCTTTTATGGAAGGCTTCTGCATATCACTGTTGAAGGTGCTGTATCCCATTTGTTTTTGTTAAAAGTTTTATTCAGTTCATACATGACTGAAGACACCTAGATAGCAAATTTGCTCTGAATTCCATGAGTTTATTGCTGAAGAAATTTAGTCATCAAGTATCATGTGGATGGAAGGAATATTTATTATTAAGTATTATTTATCTTTACCACTACTTTTTACACTGTATTCTGTAATACTATTCCCATTTTCTAGATAAATAAATTGAAGATCAAACGGTGAAGGATATTAACTTGGGTATAAAGTGGCACAAGGAAGAGAACCATATTTACTTCCTTCATTAGGAAATGAAGACACCAGACTTTAATTCCAGTTCTATCTGATATAAATCAAGGAGTTTTTCGGTGGAATTTTCAGTCCTAACACTGGCCTTATTTACTAGGAATGCTGGATCACACAGGCAGCGATCACCTTACCAAATCTAGAGTCTTTTCAAACTTTTCTCTTGCTGGTTTGTATCCTGGCATTATCTATTAATTTGCAAATCAAACATTTTAGAAGACAATATTAGCAGTAAGTATTATCATTTTAAAATATTAGCCTTCTGTATTTCTTCTGTGTTGTAGCTTTTCCTATAGAGAGTGAGGCCATTCCATGCACATTGTTTCCCAGGTAAGGTGTACAGCAGGGAATAAATTTTAGAAGTTTAGTCTATTTTAGAAGTTTAATCTCTGAAATAGGAAACATGGAGGTCTCTAATAAAAACAATAGAATTTGTGTCACACATAAGAATGTGCATGAGAAAATGCCTGAATAATGACTTAGTGATGATGATCACTATAACATGATGAATATTTACTATTCCTGGTCAATTTTTATATTTGTCACCTAAATTGTTGTACTCCTATTATTTGTTTATTTATTTGTTTGTTTATCTTTTGAGATAGGGTCTTGCTATGCAGTTTAAGCTGGTCTTGAGCTCACTTTGTAGCCCAGGATGGTCTCAAATCCTCCTGGCTCAGCCTCTCAAGTGCTGAGATTATAGGCGTGTGCCGTCACACCCAGTTCCCTATTTTTCAAATAGGAGAACTAAGGAAAAGTGAGCCTGAGTGAATTTTCTAAAATCAAGAGTGGGCAGGTCCAGGATACAAGCTTAGGCAATCTAGATCCAGACCCTGTATTCTTAAGTACTATGTCTTGCTGAATAAAGAATGATAACACTGGTTATAGAGAAGTGGGCTAATTATATTGGTTGAAATAAGGAATTAAATAATAGAATTTTTTAAACAGGAGGCTTAATACTGTCTCAATCATTAAGCTCTGGAGAGAACATATGAGAAAATCAGGATACATTTAGAGAGAAAATGAGGTAAGAGATTTATACCCTATTCCAAAGGAGATCTATAGTGAGAAAAGACCTCAGAGTACAAATCACCTTGTGGTTAGTCTAAGAGTTCACTGTTGAGCTAATGGCAATTTGTTGGTGTTTAATTCAGCTGTATAGAGCAAAATCCCAAAATCATCAAGGCCAGTCCATTTATAGCAAACATCAGGTGGCTGGTTTATTAGCATCTTTACCATGTTTCCCACATAATACCATAACATCATCTTCATATGTAAAATCAGAAAGGAGGTCAAAGGAACAAAAGAACTTGCCCTCTTTCAGACTCTCACCTAACAACTTCTAGAATTTAGTCACAGAATTTTGTCACATTGGGCTGTGAGGGTATAAAGTAATGTAGGTTCAATAACCACTCAACCAGGAACATTGTTTTTTTTAAAGAAAATAAAATTCTTGAACTATGCTAAGGAACAGTTGTCCTACATAGAAACAGAGGTAAAACAAGTGATAGAAATCTAGTGGCCCAAGAGTCGCAGAAGTGGTGAAGGAACTCACAGTTTCCAGGAAACAGGTTGACCCAGTAATATCAGAGGGATTCTAAATGCCAGATGGCCCAAAATTAGCTAAAAAAAATATTCAGACCCAGAAGACCCTGAGGCTAAAAGAGAGACACAACATAGTAGCAATCTATATGACACAGGAAAATAAGCACACCGAGAAAGGATTTTCCCCTAATGCATAATACCATATAAGCCCTCATATCACCAAAAATCTGTAACTCCCTAAAAACCAGACATAAGCATATGGAAGGGTACCAAACCCTAAGGTGTACTGAAATTCAGTTTATTTTTACCACAAGAGAATGGGGCGGAGAGATTCATTTAAATTTAAAAATGAAGTTGCATTTTTGCCACATCTACAATTATGGATGGAGAATCATAAAACTTCCCTGTGTAAGTAAAAAAGAGGGATGAGGGATTCATTGTTACCCAAATCCTGCTAGTCAGAGGATTGTGCTTAGATCCCAACCATTAAGAAATAGAATGCTTTTATTAAATTCAAATGGACTAGATTTTTAGAGCTAGCATAACAAAGAACCACAGATTGGATGGCGTGGAAAGCAGGCGTTTATTTCCTTACAGTCCTGGAGGCTAGATGTTCTAGGTGAAGGTGTAAAAAGGTGGGCTTCTCCTGAAGCCTCTTCTTTGGCTCCTAGATGCCACCTTCTCCCTGTTTCTTCAGCCTTCCCTCTGTGTGTCTGTGCCCTAATTTACTCTCTTCTCAGAAGGACATCAGTCGGATTGGATTAGGGCCCACTCTAATGGCCTCATTTTAACTTAATTACTTTTTTAAAGGCCTTATCTCCAATTATACATTCTAAGATACTGGGAATTACAAATTGAACATATTAATTGAGGGGGTACACAATTCAATTTCTAATGTCAATTTTGTACCCAAATCTCCTGTACCCTATTGCCCTGATTAGTGGCACTTCCGAACCATGGAAACCCCGGGGTCATTATTACCATGAAGAATTATTGATCAAACAAACCTTATGTGGCAGACTCTCCATTAGGAGTTGTAGGATGTTAAGACCATGCAGAGTACAAGGCTTTTCATTAATAGAGTTTTCTGGATACAGAAATGCCACACAAAGCAATCTACTCTACTTACTCTCGGATTGAAATTTATCCTTCTATACAGGTGGAGAAGGATCCAAATACTTAAATTATAAATGAGTCCAGTGCTTTAAGCATAGGGAATATGTGATAAATATACATGATAGAAATAGATATGAGAGCAAACTATTACTATTGAAATCCCTCATGTTTGAATCTGGTTTATGATATTTAGTAGCTGTGTAACCCTGGTTACTCATGCATCATCTTCTCTTTAAAATGAGGGTAATAATTATTAACAAAGCTCTGTTGAATAACATGTTGTATGGCAAAAGCAATTATTAAACTCTAAGCACACTATCCAGTACTTATTTTTGGAAATTACATTAATATTAAGTGTATACACCTTCCATTATCTCTGTGCATGTTCATTTCACTCATGAACGGGCCCACAAGAAATCAGAGACTTGGGCGTAGCTATGTCTGCTGGGATTATCACCTTTCTTAGTAAGATTGGGACCACAGGATGCTATTCCTTTAGAGTCTGCAAATTTGTCTGAAGGGGATTTTTTTCTTTCTCTCCTGAGTGTGGAGGAAGCAGGGAAATGTTTTCTTACCTCTGTCTTGTGAATAATATATGTTTGTTTTAAAGTTGGTTGAGATATCAGAATATTATACTATTAGGGAATTAGAAAGAAGTTCTATACCTGAAGAAAGATTAAAAATGACTGTGCATCATTTGGGCTTAACTTATGCTATGCTGCTGAAACAAAATAATTCAAAATTTAAGTAGCCAAAGGTGATTTCTTCTTGCCTCTACATATCCAACACAGCCAGGAGAGATTTGTCTCTCTAAGTCATGCAGGGATCCAGGACAGCAGAGACTTTTCCTTGATGTACATGTCTACTAGCAGAAGTAGAAGCTAGTATTACATTGCATGAACTACATACTAAATTTTAAAGATTTTTCCAGGAGTTGACAGATGACACTTCTCACAATTCTGGGTTAAATCAAGTCACATGGCCATGTTTAACTCTTTGCACAAGCCTGGAAAGAAGAAAGAGAAATATTTGTTGACCAATCATAATGTCAATCATTTATTAATACATTTAATCCTTTCCATGTGATAAAAACTTGCCAGGTATCAAGGAATGTTCCAAGTACTGAGAAAATAGAAATGAGTAGATGTAATTATACATTCATAAAATTTGTGTTCTAATGCTTATATAGCGTGTCATAGATACGCATGTGATATAAAATATCCAAACAAGAAGGTAGGAAAAATGATTTGTGGTGGTGTGAAATGCTCTGAGATGGGAACGTGCCTGGTATTCTTACCAAACACTAAAGAAAGAGTAAAAGTGGAAAAGAGAAAAGTAGGAATGAGGTCAGCAATGTAATGGGGCCGGGGAAAAGATTATATGGGGCATCCTGCCTCATTAGAAAGAATATGTTGAGTGCCCTGTGTTGTAAGGAAAAGGAAATGTAATAAAATTTCTATTTCAACCCTCAAGACCAAATTAGACCAGTTAGAAACTTACTACTCAAGTGAAAAAAGATGATGCCTAGACCACAGTAGTAGAAATTGGAAGTGGTAAGAGGATTGATCTACATATGTTTTGAAGACATGTCTGATGATGATTTGTTAATGACTCAGTTAAATTGGGTCTTGTAATGAAAAAAAAACCTACTTCTTCAGACCACTATTACTAAGCTATATAGATCCTTTAATCTTTTCCTATCAGTTGCCATTTTTCATTTTTTTTCTATAACTCATGACCTTCAATCAGGCATAAAACAAAGATCACAGGAAAAATCACTTTCATGTATCAAAAATGTTTTATTCTTAAGTGTCAATAATTGAGAATATTTATGACGTAGTCCAGCTTCTTGAGGTACACTTGAATCTTGAGCGGCATAACCTACATCCAAAGCTATATAGTGATACATACATCAAGTAACTCACTTGTCTGTAAATATGCCCAACATGCCTAGTACATACCATAGTCTATGGTAGATGTCAGGATTCCAGATACAATTGATTCATGCATTGACTGAGTAACTGCAGTTGTGATCTGTGGTACCAAAGGGAATGCCAAGAGTTCTGTTGGAGTCCATAATGTGGTTCAGGCAGTAAAAAGAAACACATTTATAAAGTACATAGACAAACTTATGGAAAGATGGTCTATGTCAGTACTTAGTGAACTATAATATGTGGGTCAGCTGCATTTCCTTGAAAACAAATTTTCATTGGGACGTAGCTCTGCCTTTTAAGTATCAGACATTGGTGCCTTCTCATTACAGTGGTAGAGTTAGACTTTTATAATAGTAACTTTTAAGATCCACAAGCTTGTAATATTTAGTATCTGATCTTTCAGGAAATATATCTAGCCTCTGGTCCATACAATAACCAATGATAAGAATATTCAAAATTTTAAGTGTGAGCTACACACAAAAAAACTATTCTTCTTAGTACTATCTCAGAGTTGGCATTGGCAACAAAACCTTTAGCTGATTGGCATGTGAAAACTAGCCTAACAAATGAGGGCATTACTTTATGCTGGCCTGAAAGAGCATTGAATCTCACTGGATTATTTTTGTGCAAGGTAAAGAAAGTCTTTGCAAACACGTGGCAGTTGGTCTGTCCCTCATTTGAAATAGTAAGTGAGAAATACAGCACAAATACTATGTCCAGACCTAAGTGTTGATTTATTGATTTTGGCAACTCTGGAGCTTATGTTTACCTTGTCATGACAATAAAGTTATTGAAATTGAAGTTGAATCAAATTGACAGACACCAAGAACTATTGCTAAACTGGCCCAAGTACATTTTTTATTTATAGGATTCAGCATAGTGTATTATATTGGCATTTAATGAAGGTCAAAAACAATCCCCAAGCTGAGAAACAACCTAGAACAGAAGAGAAAATTGCTGAGCAGTTGTCTACTCATCAGAGTTTCACACAGAATGCAGTGTGAACGGTGCCCCTTGGAGATGACTGTGCAATGGCACGGTGACTGCCATTATCTGGAGGACAGCCAGCCCCTCCAAAGTAAAACATTTGTGAAGCTCATAACCAAATCTAGGGCATTTCAGGAAAAGTCTGTAACCACAAATGCATTTCCATTATTTTCATATGTCTGCAGAAGAAATCTTGTTATTCTTCCCTTACAAGTCCTATGTTCTTGTTTTCGTTACTCAGTTAAATTTGCAAAAAAAAAAAATTGAACTTCGCTTTACCTTTTAGTATTCAAACACATTTATTGATCCGTCATCAGTGTAGTGGTTTGATTAAATGAGCAATCTCAACAGGAGTTGGAGGACAGGCCCTGTGTCTTTCAAGGGGGTCCAACCTATAAAAGAAAAGAAAATTAATTCTAAATACTTTAAAAAGCACACAACAAGCCATACAACACGCACACAAGGGTGCATGAACACACACACACACACACACACACACACACACTCGTGCACACAATGTTTGTAAACACCTGTGGTCTCCTATCATTTTGGAAAATTACTGATTAAGGTTGCTCATAAGAAATTTAAAAGCAATTCTGAGTAACATTTGGAAGGCAAAAAAAATCTATGACATTTGCAAGAGACGTTATATCAAGAGTTGGCCAATGAGGGTCCAGCTCTGTCTTACTATTTTTGTAAAAGTTTTATTTTATCATAGCGATGCCAGTTTGTCTACTTCTTATTTATTGGTTCTTTCATGAAGCAACAGCAGAATTGGGTAGCTGTGTCAGAAGTGTATAGTCTACAAACCTAAAATAATTGACTCTCTTGCTATTTTAAGATGGTTTCCTGATCTTAAAGGTACTACTAGCAAGAATATTTCAATAGTAAAATGATTGGGACATGAATGTTCATATGTAATTTGTCTTCCTTATATTATTTTTGGAACAATGATGAATATAGGTTATAATTAATATACAGGATGACACATGTAACTGCTTGGGCCTTAATTTCTTTGTTGGAGAAGTAGCAAAGACACATCTACCAACAGATCTTTGAGAGGATTACATGGGGAAAGTCTTTTTCCATGAAAGGTGACAGGATTGTTACACAGTCTTAGACTAGTTTCTCCTCTGTCACAGAATTGTGACCGCATGCTGCCACTGCAGAAACAGGCTCTACCTACACGAATATTTCTATCTTTTGCAAATGTTTTAACATCTTCTTCTGAATGAGGAAGTGACTTTTTTTTCTTTTGCATCATTTCTCAAGATTTGACATTTAGGTTTCTCAACTTAACCCAAGTGTGGAGTTTTAATCTGTGAAGGTCTCATTACAAGGGTGAAAGAAAATATAGTAAATTTGACATTACTCAAAATATGCCCTACACCAATTTAAGACTCATTGGGAATTTTTTTAAAAAATCACACTTCTAAGGTGCTATTTTTTCAAAAATTAGAGAGAGAAACCTTTAAGAGTACTACATTATCCACAAAAATATTCTAAGTACTCCTCTGCTGTCCAGCTGTGAAACTAGCCTTACCTCATGTATAATGCACCAAATACCAAGCTGCAGAATTTAAAGTAATTTCAAGAATTATGGGTGGAGAGGAACACATTTCCCTTTAAAGGTGGCACTAAAATGAAGCTCATGCAAATATGCTGTAGACATTTACATTCTAACATTCTAATTCTCCAGTCCCTGTCTAGGATCTGAAATGTGCTTCACATTTTCAAGCACTTTCACAGGATTGGCTTTACTCTATCAGCCAGTTTGGAAGATGGGGTGGAAATAGTTGTTCCCATTTATCTAACAGAATCACTGAGGTCCAGCGGGGCCAAGGCCCCTCTTAGACTTACATTAGGATCGTTGTTAATGCTCAGTTTGAGAATGATATTAGGTTCTTGGAAAGGAAAATTTTACATGGCATAAAAACTTTTCTGCAAACATTTAAATTAAAAATAGCTGTGCACGTGTGTGTGTACGTATAGGTACAGTTGTGTGTATTTGTATCTGGGCATCTCTCTACTGAGAGAGAGGAAGAAAGTCAGAGAGAGACAGAGAGAGAAATAGTTCTAGAAATCATACTTGCTGTCTGTGGTGCTCACATTTATTGCTTAGTGTCCTTTAGGAAGCAGTTTCATAGACTGTGCTCCTTTTCTGCAGTTACAGCAGATGCAGAACTCAATGCTTCTGTTGGGAAGTATGTTACATGTTCCTCAATTCTGAAAACTTCAAGTCTAGGAAATGGAGGAGTGTGGTTAATTTCTCTGGAGTTCCAACAGGGAGTGTCATGCTCCATAAAATTGCTTATGCACTTCTGTACAGTGTGTGATCATCTCCTGGCAAGGGGACACAACTTAAGCACCTTCTATATACAGCAGGGAAAAACTCATTGACAAGAAAGTCTATCCATTGGTATGCACAAATTTTGCGAGCTTTAGTTTTACGATGTCAAAAGGAACATTCACCATGGTTAATGAGAAGCTTTGGATTAATGCTTGCTGTTTGCAGTGGAGGAAGGAATGTTCAGTCACTTGGGAAAACAAGACACCTGGAGGCCACAGTGAAGGTCACTTACATTGAGAAATCAATTTTTTTCACGGTTACAAATATAGCCCCAGTGTGCATATGGTGAGTGTGTGTGTGTGTGTGTGTGTGCATGTGTGTGTGCTGGATACATACAGTTTAGGCATTTCTATTGCCAACATTTAATTTATAAAGCTAGGGTGACAACACTGTCATGCCATCAGTGACCCAACAATCCATTAAGTCGTCCTTTCCACTCCTAAAGAGGAAAGCTGAACACATGGTTGTATCTGGATATATTCTCCAGCCAGGACCCCTACTTTGTGTGCCGACTTGATTGTTCTTCTGATTAATTTTTTATACAATTACTCTGAAGTGCTCTGAATTGGCAACTAAGATGGATCAAATGACAAGACATCAATTTCATGGTCAAGGTATTCTCATTTTAGAGACTCAGGGAATATGGGAGATTCTCTTGTTTTAGTAAGAGAACATTTTCTTTTGAAGGTACCTATTAAGGGGAATTTTATGGTCAAATTCCAAAACTGACTTAAAGATATATTTATGTTCAGAAAAATCCATTTCTTTGACCAGCCTTCCATGATGCCTATAATTTCCACCCAGAGTATCACCATCTTTTTAGGTTAGAGTCCTTTGTTTTAGAATGCCTCTCAGAGTGTATATCTTCTGTAATGTCAAGGTATTCAGACTTGCGTCTTTGCTATAACACTTCTTATAGACACTAGTGAGCAAATTAGTCTACCGAATATTCTGTCTTCTGAAAGGAATTGCAAAGGTCATGTAGGCAGTGATTGACAGTAGAGGGAAAGAATTTCTTCAATCACTCATTTCTCCTAGTATTGTCTGTTTTTTACCAAGCACGATTTATTATTTTTTCACTTTGGAGACTGAATATCCTTAGGAAACTGCTAATCTGGAGTTGGGTGATGACAATGACATCATATAAGGTATCTAGATGCACTAGACACAGAAGTATAAAATTTGGGTAAAACATTTTGATAGGAAAAGAGTCATATAAAAAGGATCATATTAGTAAAAGCATCAAGGTTCAGACTGTCCCATCTCAGACTGACCCTGCCAATCCATGCATCACTGTGAGAGCCAAGGTGGCAGAGGGAGCTGTTGTATGTTTGAGAAAACTCATGGTAGAAGGACAGCCAGCACAGCACTGTCGCTGGTCCAGGAATACAGGCCAGAGCTTCCTGCACAATGACTGCCTGCTGTGATTCTCTTACACCCCTTTAGAATCCTTGCTTTTGGATGCTGAGCCAGGTTTATAAGTTAAAGTAAATAAAACGATTAAAAACATGTAGAAAAGATTAATAGACCACTAAAGAAAATACAAAGGCCCTGTACATCCCATTCTTCTAAAAGTGAAAACCAAGATCTTTACAATGACCTACAAGGTTTTCAAGGTTTTTATTTCCCATATCCATTAGCTCCTGAAAACCTCTTCAAACTCAGTTCTCCGTCACCATGTTACAGAGTTATCTCTATGAAGACAAGGTTTAGGATATCCGCAGCATCATCCAGAACAGTGTCTGGCAAACAGGAGATGCACATGATACGTTTCTTTAAAGCATCATAGGCACAGTTTGTGTGTTAACTGCTCTACTCCAAAACTCACCAGTGGTTTATCTGACTATTCCGGCTGAATGAAGAGGCATTTAGCTGGGCTGTAGAAAGCATTGAAATGGCTTGTCTAAAACATACATTGTACCAGGTGTGGTGTGCACACCTGTAATCCCAGCACTCAGGAGGCTGGGGCAGGAGGATTGCAGTGAGTTCAAGGCCAGCCTGGACTAGAAAGTGAGTTGAATACCAGCCTGAACTGTGTAGTGAGACTCTGTCTCAAAAAGACCTCCCCCACAAAAAAAAATCATACGTTGCAACATTCCCAAGGTGGGTACCAGGGTTCTGGCCTCTTCTGGGCAAAGAAGGTTGCCAGATCTTCTCTTGTTTCTGATGTTCTTAGTTGCCAACAGTGCATGCCTACCAGCCACCAAATCAACTTCTGATGGAGACTGAGGCTGGAGACCATTTCTGTGGAATAAATTATGCATCAGGAAAAACCACATGAATTCTGTCACGCGGCTGAACGCTTCAGCATCTCATGCACTGATCAAACTCAGATGCCTCTTGCATCCATTGTTATCCTTTTTTAAAAATGTCTAAACATTTGGAAGATTTCCTCTTTCTTTTGCCCAATTTGTTCCAATTATATAGAAATGAATTGCCCAGTGTTATTATTACCATTCTCTTCTGCATTTTCTACCAATGGTAGCTATCTCCTCTGAGTGTAGAAATTTTAAAGTTTCTTATTAAGCTTGGCTTGCCTTCTGAACTCGTACATTGACACCCACCTCAGTGTTGTCACCATTATGTGATGGCCCATTTTCATAGACAGTAACCCCCTTCACATGCACACAGCTGCACACCACACAGTGGCCCCACAGTGGGCACCATTGGTTAGGGTGCACCAAAAGCAAAATCAGACATGAGGTGACATAACACTGAAAGCCACCAGATTCATGACAACATTCAAAAATTTAGCAGGAGGGCATCATTAATATTTGAGAAGATTCCTTGCTTTTGGCAGGAATTCTGCCCACAGTCTTCCAATTAGCATGTTTTATGACTGAAGAGAAGCTGGTTTCTTAGTTTTAAGTACCTCATCTGACAGAAATCTTATTCTGTCAGATAAATTACCAAGGAATTTGTACAACTTTATCCAGGCTCAGACTTAGCCACAAGATTAATATGAAAACGGGACCCTCCTTCCAGCCTTCTTCAAGTCCTCCAGAGAGTATTCTTCATTATGTCTTCCAAGTGCTTGGCTGTGCTAATGGGACGATAAATGGTATTCTTACCAGGAGGTGTGGGACACAAGTTTCACCTGAATCACTCAGAAGAAAGATCTAGATCATGACTTTGCATTAGGGACTGGAAGTGAATTACTTACTGTGACAAAATCTTCTTAATTTTGGAGTTGATTACAATTAGTATAACTTGAGCAAGATTAAACCTTCACTTAATCAGCAAAACTTTGACAGTTGTCTTTTTACTTTTATGATTCATTCCCTCTAGGAAAAAATCCCAAAGTATCAATAGGGAATTTTCCCAGAGATGTTATATTGCTCTGAAATATTTTCAATCTGTGTCTGTGATTCTTCAAGGCTCTGTTTGAGATGGTTTTTGGCTTAAGGATGTCCTTGACTTATTGTTGCATGAGAGATGCCCCCAAAATTTCCCACTGCAGAAAACTTTGTCCTTAATGTGACTTTTCCATCACCATCAATCTGTTTGTAGTGAAAACCTACAGGCTAATATTTTAGTAATTCTCAATATATAGCATCATGCTGATAGAAAATAGTATTTTCCTTGTGATCTTTTTGGTTTAATTTGAAAATCAGACACAAAAGCAAATGCTACATTATGTACACACACACAGATACACACACACACACACACACACACACACACACATGCAAATCTCTAGTGGTATCTATTATAAGAATTTGTAATTCTATGATTTAACAGCCCTAGCACACATGTATTGTGCTTTGAAATTGAGATGTTACATCCAATAACTCATCTAATTTTCTAGTTAACTTTCAGTATAAGTAAAGCAACTATTTTTATATATGACACATAAAAATGCTGGGGTCATATAGAGGTTTATAATAATTACCATATTTTTTTGTCAATATCTTACATCTACAAAATTTGTTAAAATAATATACATTTTTCTCCCATAAGAAAACAAGGTGCATTACAATAATCATAAGCAGTCCAAAATCAATTCCCTTCTTCTTCTTTCTCTTCTTCCTCTTCCTCTTCCTCCTCCTCCTCTTCCTCCTCTTCTTCATTTTTTTGAGTTGAGTTTGCTATGTACTTGAATTCACCACGTAGCTTAGGCCAGCCTAGAACTCACTCAAATCTTCTTGCCTCAGCCTCCAGAGTGCTAAAATTACAGGCATGTGCCATTACTAAGCAAGCACAAATCTATTTGAAAATCATTGTGACAAATTGAGATATTTTTCTAGAATGTTGCTATCCTTTTGGTTATAAAGCTGTCAAAGCCAGACCCAGTAAGGCACTCCCTCTAGACACAAATTTTAAGGAGACTTCCAAACAAAACAAAAACATGGCTATCAATTTAAAGATCATTTTAAGATGATATTAAAAAAACCAAATGTAGAAAAAATACATTGTAAATGACATATCGAAATTCTAGATGAGAACAGGATTAGTACCAGTGACTTTCCCTTTGCTTCAGATTCTATTATTGCTCAAGAAGATGCTAAAATTCCGAAATTTCTTAACAGAATAATGGTAAATATTTACTTATATCATTTGCATACTTCTATTTTTAGCTTTGATCTCCTGGTACTTTTTAAGTGCTCACTTCAATATGAGCTTCATTCTCTCTTTTCACCTAGGCGGTAACCTATTTGAAATCAGAATCTCTGAGTACACTTCCATACTGCAATACAGTAGTAATCATGAAGAACTTTCTAGTCCTACGTTAAACCATGCTTAGACCCCCCCCAAAAAAGAGAACTATCTCTTTGTAACAGGCCATCATAGGAAAAAAATAATGGAGGTATCATGTTATAGGGGAAAAGGTAGCAGTTTATTATTAACTGTGTGATCTCAGGCAAATTACTTAACTTCTCTGATCTTTCATTTCCTCATCTGTTATATGACTATCTTATCAGATGACTCTGAAGACTAAGTAGAATAGCCAATCTAAAGTCCTCAATGCACAGCACACATTGAGGAAATATTTTTATTCCTATATAGCCTAATTTCCACGGTATTTATGAATAACTTACTGTTTCAGTTTCAAGCTGTCAAGGAAGTTGCTGACTATTTTTATCTGCAGATCAGGGTTGGGACTACAGAAACCAAGAGTGCACTCAAGAGTGAGCTCTGCCCCTCCCCCCAGTCCCTGATTGTCTCACTTGGGGCGTACACCAGATGGCAGTGTCCCATTGAGGACAGGATCCTCTTGGGCTCTCAGCTCACTGACCAAGTGACCAGTTGCTTTGTCATATCTCTGTGCGTGTTACAGGTCAATGGCATTAGCCTTGAGGCCTAGTTGATGTTCAATATAAAAATAAACACTGGAAAAAGCTCTGTACACATGCTACTCCCCTTCAGTTGCAAAGCACTGCATGTGCAAGGTTAATTGGAAAAGGTACATATGTAATGTGGTTGTAAACATACCCTTCTAGGAGGCTTTTGTCAATATTTATATCTCTGTACCCTTTAACAAGTACTTTGAGATCCTTTCCAGGCTGTGTGACACACACTGCTAGGAACCAGGATGACAGGGAAGAGCAGTGTAGGTCCTTTCCCTTCCAGTAGATCCTGACTTGTTAGAAGAGACAGCCTTTTATATAATGATTAATAGTACATTGTGATCATGGCTATGCTATTTTATACAGATGACTTTCATTTTTTTTTATTCTCTAGGTATCTGCCTTGAAGATAAATATATTTACTACATTTTACTAGTTCAACTGCCTTCATCTAATAGCTCTCAAATCTCATAGATGCTTAATATTCTTCGTTTAAAAACACAATGAACAATGTCTGTCTTGCTGTGATTCATCGTGTGTGTGATTTTGTAGGCATTTACCACTTGCTACCTCTTAATACTAACTAATCTACCCAGTAGTCCCTGTTACCTTTACTAATTTATCCTACAAACAGTTGCTACAGGTACCAGGTATCACTCTTGGAAAAGTGTAACCATGGATGAACTATAGCTTTTGTTCTAAAGAGCCATGAGTCTAATAAAAGGTTAATAATTGGTTTGGAATTTGAGCTTCTGGCAGGCAAGTATGTATGTGTGTGTTAGTTCTTAGATGCTGCTTCTCCTGCTTTTGATGAAGTTCATGAACTAACAGCTGAGTCATTTACACAAGGGGTGTGTGTGTGTGTGTGTACAGGACTGTGATTGCTGAAATTAAAGACTATTTCTCTGTGCAATTCTCCCAACACATCACCATCTAGCACTGCCAAACTGGAAAACTAAGAACTGGAGGAAAATTGTTCTGGTTACATTTTAATTCCTCTTTTTTTATTCACTGTCTTCTTGTCTCTGTTCTGAGCCACCCTATTATGCCTCTGACAGGAGCAGTCATATGCCCTCCTGTGACCTCTAAGGACTCATTGGAATCTGATTTTCCTACAGACTGTTGCCAGCTGGGGCCTTGGGAATCTGATATACTCTTGGATCTTTCGCAGGCTCTGCAGTGGCATTTCAGGGTAGGCGCCACACAGATCCCTGCCCCACTTGTGCCGATCGGCACAAGGACACTGCCTGTGGCATTTCAAAGACCAGCTCTGCCCCTGGAGAGGCTCGCTGTCCCCGGTAGTCTCACTGCCAACATGATGGAAGCTTCTCAGATAGACAGCTTGGTGGATCTCCTGGCTCTGGGGCCCCCACTGGTGCTTATGAGAGGCTGGGCGTGACCCACACATCCAAGTTCAAAACCAGCTGGATAATTATCTGAGATTTAGATGAAAAGGGGATTCTAAGCCTTCTCTTCTCCTTCCTTAAAGTGTGGATAATCATGTGATCCCCTCTGTGCATGAAGGAAGAAATGAAATAGCTTCTTAAATCCTAATTTAGCTGTGGCATTTTAGAATGCGTATTTGCTTTTTGGCCGTTGACGATGCTGTAGGAGGTGGCAGGGTGACTGCCCTTCCCATGGCTTAGAACTGAGGCTGAGCCCAGGAATCTACACATTTAAAGAGACACTATATTTTTCTGGTGTGTCTTGAGTGGAACCACTACTGACATTTTCTCTGTAACACGGTGCAGTGTGATACTATTAGCTCCAAGATGTCAATACCTGAGTGTACCCTACAAGGTCAGACAAGAAGACAG
Source organism: Cuniculus paca (assembly GCA_004365215.1). NCBI lineage: Eukaryota > Metazoa > Chordata > Mammalia > Rodentia > Cuniculidae > Cuniculus > Cuniculus paca. Next base: position 18,097 of record RJWT010019064.1, read on the forward strand.
GAGCAGAGCCAAACTTTAGAACTGAGGGTTGCTGGCACCTTGTTGCCTGCCCTCAGTCTGCACCGAGCTGACTCCACAGAGCCCAGTCTGGTGCACACCAAGGAGAGCATCAAGTGAAAGTGATGACCAGCTCCACAGGCAAAAGTCCATAGTTGCTTTCAAATCTTCCACAGGGCTCAAAAACAAAAACAAAAAAAGATAAGATGTCATTGAAAATGGTAAAAAGAGAGCTAGAGGATAAAGGAGTTGAGTTTGGGGTTAACCCTGATAAAACAATGCAAACTTCTCAAAATGCATGGAGATATCAAAGGAGGAAAGAGGGGGTTGGGCAGAAGAGATCCTTGGCTGAATCACCACGTTGTGTGTATTGTGAGGAACAGCTGTGCTCAATCTGAGAAGCAAGTTACTGGACCTGAGCAACTGACTGAACAGAAACAGAGGCTAACCTAATACCATGGGAGAGAAAATGGTGGTGCAGTG
>RJWT010019065.1:0-18575 GCA_004365215.1 Cuniculus paca
CACTGATACTCTCAGCTAAATTCTACTCTCCTCTGAGGTTAAGATTAAGTCCCCATCATCCAGGAAGCCATCCCTCAACTTTCCCTCTCTTCTCCCAATACCAGCAAAACATCAGTGCACCATTCAACTTCAAACATTTTATATGAGTTTTAATTCTCACAAAAATGTAAAACTGCTTAGGTTGGGTGAATTTTGGAATAAGTATAATTATTTTATACAACGGTGTTTTTTACATAAGTTTGAGCTGTCTACTCAGAGGTCGTATCTTTTATTTCTTGTTTCCCTACTGCATCGCTAGATGAAGTGATGCTCCTATATTGGATGCATGGACCACAATTACAGATGCTAATCCAAAATACAACTGTAGAATGACAAAGTCATACTACCTTGGAGAAAAAGCTCTGGAGCTAGTAGGTCCCTAAAAAGGGGCCAGCAAGCAGCTAGAAGGATGACAGATCTGCCCCAGTTTCCTGACACGGGAACACCAAGGTTGGGCAGACCAGTTAGCATACAGGAAAAATAATCGGGAAGTCAGGAAAAGAGATTCACAGTGAGCATGCAGAGTGACGACTCAGGGATAGAAAGAGGGCCTCACTTTTGTCACTCCCTTCACCAATTTCAACACATATGACAACACTCAGAATAATGAAGGTGATCATCCCTAACTTCTTCCAAGATAAGATACACTGTGAGACTGTCAAGAGCATGTTCACCAAGCCAAAAATGAAAAAGGAAAGGCAAGAGGAAGGAAGGAGGGTAAGAAACAGAAAAAGAAGTCTTTATAACAGTGGAAGGCCTGCCTTTTGTCCCACAATCTGGAGTCTGAGCAGTGGAGTGGAGAAAGCAGCAGCCTGGGGCCTGATGTGGGAGAAATCTATTCTTCATTACCAGATGATCGGGGTGTGTGGGTGAGTGGTGGCATGTTCCCTTCTTTTCCGCAATTAGAAGTACTGACTAAAGTACTTCCTTTAGCCTGGAGGATATGCAAATTAAAATGAGGCTGCAGGGTATTTTTTAAAAGGCAGAGAGGAAGGAACCTTTCTTGAGATATTTTGAGATGAGCTGATCTCTTATTATTCCTTCCAAACCAAGAGGAAGTCGACACAGAGACAGAAAGAATGTGACTCTCATTCCCATTCTCTCCCATAATCCATATCTGGACCTCCCGCATCTGTGCTCTCACCTAGCCTTCTAACTGCTTAGTGTTACAGAACAGGCTTACTTCCTGTTCTCTTTGCCCTTGATTTGGAAATTCTAAGCCTTGTTCTTCCTCTTGAGTGTAACCATCGGTGCTCACCTGCCTCACTTCCAACCCCTCAGGGATGCTACACAGGGTATATCCTTGAGTCTCTCCCCCACAGGTCTTCTGCTGTCTTGTCTTGCCAATCTCCAGTTCCAGACAACACAAATCAATGATTGAACAAATGTATGTGACTGTTCTCAAAGAGATTAGATTATACTCTCACTTACTATGGGGAAGCCTGCAGGAAAAGTCCCCCAAATAACCTGGAATTTCAATGTAAGCAATATAACTACTTAACATGAAATGCAACAATCCCTTCTCCTAAGACACTTGCCATGTCTTCAGGAGGTAAAATAAACAAATTCTTAAACTCGAATTTCCTTTACATAGTAGTCTTGCTGGTTTGCCAGCTTAATATATAGTTCCTTAAACTAATAAAAGATCAACATATCCTTTTAAAGTCAAATAAAGCAAAGGAAATTTATAATGGTATTCCTTGGTGGAAGTTGTTCTTAGATGACATTATGCTTATAATTTCATTAGGCCCCAAAATATCTGCTCAAATAAAATGACAAAAAGGCCAGAAACAGCCACTCTCTGTTACAAAAGACATCCATAGGAGTTAGAAGATGCTGCAGGGCTCCTCCCTTTGCCCCCTGCACTTTAACATCTTCGGTTACTAAAGAAGTAATATCAACTTGATTCTCTCAGCTTTAAACACAGTATTAAAAGAAGCACAGACAGTATCTACATCTTGTTGGGTCATTAGATTTAACATGGACTAATACTACATGTAAAAGTCAAAAGACAAATGAAATGCTGATAAATACAAATGTGCACACACACACACACACACACACACACACACAGCCTGCCTCACATCACAGCCAAAGGGCTAATCTCAGCTATATAAAATGGAAATCAATAATAAAGAGACTAAAACTCAGATTTTAAAAAGGGAAAAGGACATGAACAGGTATGTCAAGAAAAAAAAAAAAGAATGACCCTTACATAGGGTAAAAGATTCATAAGGAGAAAAGGAGAAAAATGCTAATTAAAGCTACAAATGAGACACTATTTCTTACCTAACAACTATAGAGAAAAACAGCATGGTTAAGTCCAAGTTTGATACTTTCCACAGAAAAATTTGCAGCGTCTACCAAAGTTACAGTTTCACTGGGGATAAATCTATACAAAAACAACACAAGTCTCCAACCTTCGAGGTTTTCATTTACTGAAGAAAGTCAATTAATGTGCATATTAACTATATATTAGTATGTAGTGAAGGACTATACAAAAAAATACAATACCCAGTACATTGGAAATAATACAGTAATAGTCGCACCTCAAATAGGATCCTTAGTAATGTTAATCAAACTACTTGAGACATCACCTCGCTCACAGTAGAATAGCTATTGTCAAAAAGAAAAGAGATAGAAGTGTAGGGAATGATGTGGAGAAAAGAGAGTTCTAGTACCCTACTGGTGTGCAGTCATTATGGAAAACAGTAAACAGGATCTAAAAGAATTTGAAAATTGAACAAAAATCTGTCTTCTGGATATATGCCCTAAAGGAAATAAAACCACCCCCTTCTAAAGATGCCTGCATGCCCACAATTACTGCAGCATTACTCACAATGGGAAAGATATAGAAACAACTTTTATGCCCATCAACAAAAAAATGGACAAAGAAACCATGGTACACAGATGTAATGAAATACTACTCGGCCTTTAAAAAAGAGGAGACACTTGCAACAACATGGGTAGACCTAGCAGACATCATGCTAAGGAAATAAGCCATACAAAGAAAAACAATGTATATTCTCAGTTACATGTAGAACAACAACAACAAAAAAAAAAACACAAAATATGCAGAAATAAAAAATAAGACAAGGTGGGAATGTGAGGGATAGGAAGTATAAGAATACAAGTTACCAGACATGCAGAGTGACTGAGTCTAGTCCTGCTGCTAATGTACAATATGAGGTCTATACTCAGTAATAGTGTATTGTATTGGGGATTTCTGCTAAGTATGTAGACTATAGCTACTCTTGTAACACAAAACATGGGTGTAATTCTGTGAGATGAAGGACATGTTCATTTGCTTCACTATACTAACATTATTAATTACATATATAATTTCACAACATCATCCTGTATACTTTAAATGTACACAATACAATTTATTTTAAGTAAACAAATAAATACAATCATTTGGGTAGGCCTCATTTAGAAGGAGTTATCTGAGCAAGATTTAATGATCGAAGGGAACAAGCGGTACATTATACTGATAAAAGCAATGTAGGCAGAGAAAACAGCAAGTGCAAAGGCCCAGGGTCCTGTAGAAAAGGATACCTGCTATTTCACCTAAGAAAGATGAAGATGCTTTGAAAGGTTCCAAGGAGAACAAAAATAAGCCCTGACCTGTTCTTAATAGGAAAGATCTGTCCACGTACTGAGAACTAATTGCACAAGAATGAGTGAAAGCAGAAAGACCACTTGGAAGGCTCCTGAGCAGCATAAGGAAAGCAGTAGCGATGGTGAAGTATGTATACATAATAGACATGGAGCCAACAGGATCTCCTGAGAGAGTGTGAGGCATGAAACAAATGTAAAATCAACTGTAACTCAAAGGTTCTTGACCTAATCAATCAAAAACTCAACCAGGGAAGGTGATGTAGAGGATCAAAAGTCAACTTGGGCAGCATCAGATCTGTTGTGTCTATTAGTCACACATGTGAATGGGTTCCTGAGTAGTCAAATAATCTACTAAGCTCCCATCTCACTCCTAGGAATCTGCACCATACATTTCCTGCACACATACAAACACATGTGCCCCAGCTCCTATACTGTGTCACTGTCACAGCACAAGGTCAGAAGCACCTGTGACTAGGAACAACTGTACTTCTTTACCTACACCCTGTCTCCTTCACTCTCTCCACAAAAACCTACAATGGCTTCCCACTGCCTTTAGAATTTGGTTCAGAATCCTTCACCAGGCACTACAGATTCTGATACCTACCTCCCTCTCTAAATGGAGTTCCTTTCTAGAACTTCTGCTCTCTGCATACACATGCTACCTCCTACCTGCTGGGCACATCCTGGATCAGGAGCGACCTCCACCAGGATGCTCCACTGAAACATCCTGTCAGGAAGATAAGAGTCCTTCCTCTGGCCTCTCATCTTGTCTGTTAGTGCTGTGCTTGCTGCACAGTGTGTGTTGTGAACATGAAATGTCTCTTCCTGCCTCTAAACTGCATTTTCCTTAATAACTATATCCATAAATTATTCAACTTCTTATACCCTCAAGTATCTTGGAGATTTTATACTTAACAGAAGACATTGAAAAAAATATTATGAATGAATAAATGCCTGAGTTTTATATACAGAAACCCCCATTATGATGCTCTAAAAATGAAGGTTTTGTTTTTTTGGGTTTTTTTTTTTTTTTGAGACAGGGTCTCACTATGCAGTTCAGGCTGGCCTTGGGCTCACTTTGTAGCCTGGGCTGGTCTCGAACACCCAATGATCCTCCTGCCTCAGCCTCCCAAGTGCTGGAATTACAGGTGTGTGCCACCACACCCGGCTTATGAAGGTTTTTAATACCTCTATTACATACAAGAGCCAAGACCCCCCTGTGTTTCCTGATGGAGAAATGCAAAAGCCCTATAACTCCTCTTTTAAATAATCTTTTCTCATTGTCCCTAGTGAGCACATTACACTTGCAGCTCTAATTCTCAGGGCTGGAAAATTTATTTTCTGAGCAAATGCCACATATTTCAGGTTAGGACTAAAGATCTGTCTACCACAAAAGAGCTAGGAATGAAAAGAGGGGCTTATGTAACTCAAGATTTCCTAGACAACACAACTTACCAAGAGAAGGACTTCACATGCTCCTGAATCATGATCCAGGTCTGGCCAAAATCATCAGACTTCCATAGCTGCAAAGACCAAGACAACAAGAAGGAGGCATGATGTGAGAACTGTGTACAATCTGAAAGGTATCACTGTCCAACACTCACTGAGATCCTGTCCTCCACAGTACACTGTCTGTGAAGACAGGGCCTCAGGTCACCAAAGCCAGCTCTGGTATTCCACAGCAAAGAGGAACGTGGTGGGCATGACAGGACTTTGCATCTTTGCATTTCACTTTAGTCATGAGGCTTTCAGCAGAAACCAGAAGAAAAAATGAGTGTGGCTTGTCCTCCACTTACGTATTATTAGAAATGATATTTTACTCAAGTAATGGGGGTTACTCTTGAGTAACTGAGAAACAGTGTTCTTAAAAATTTATAATGAACTGCAGCATTATTCACAATATCCAAAATGTGGAAGCAATCAAAATGCCCATCACAAGGTAAATGAATGACTAACATGTGAGCTATACATACAATGAATTGTCACTTAGCCTTAAGAAAGGACACCGTGACACATACTGCTGTGTACATGAATCTTGAAGGCATTATGCCAAGTGAAATAAGTTAGTCACAAAAAGATAAATTGTGTATGATTCCACTTGAGGTACCTAGAGTAGTCAAAATTATAGATAGAATGCCAAATGGTAGTTAACAGGGGCTAGAGGAAGGTAGAATGGGAAGATAAGGATTTAATAGGCACAGAGTTTTAGTTCTTCAAGATGAAGAGGGTTCTGGAGATGGGTGGTAATAATGTTGCACCCCATTATGAATGTACTTAAACCACTGAACTGTACACTTTAAAGTGTTTAAAACAGTAAATTTTACTTCATATGTATTTACCCACAATAAAAAATAAGGAAGTAGAATAAAAACTATCGTTGGGGGTACAGGTTGGTGGTAAAAGAACTTGCCTAGCATGTATGAGCCCCTGGACTTAATTCCTGGCACTAAAGTAAAAATAAAAACTACAATGAACCTTGGTCATTAAAGCTGTCTACAAAGGACACTAATGACACTGGCTAAGTACAGAATACCAAAAGGAATAAACTGAATGTGTGAACTTGGCCATGAGTAATTAACTTGCTAATCTATGCCAAAGTCCCTCAACCCCCACAGACGAGACCCAAGGGTTCCTTTGGCCCTAACAAACATGTATTAAGAAGCATGAGACCAAAAATAACAATAATCTACCTCCACTGCTAAACTGGACCCAGCCCATATAAGGTTAGGTTACTCCCTAAGGCAAGCAAAAGTGAACAGATCTGTGTTTTAATTAAACAACCCATGAAGCAAAAGAAATGTTCCAAGGCTGTTCTCAACAAAAACATTCAGGACGCATTGTTAATCCAATCATACAAGATCTACTGGTTTCACAGGTTGATACCCAACCAATACTCTTGGCATGGCAAGTTTCGATCTTGAGACATAAACCTTACCCAGGCTGTCTCTTCACTTGTCAACTTTCCTTCATACCTGAATTCAAGTAGGAAAATAAATGCATTTCTATCCTACACATGTGCATCCACCATCACACAAAGGAAGAATATCAGGGTTAATGGTAACTTCAAATAAATGGTAGGCAAAAATGTTTACAGTAGGAGCTGGAGGGGTAGCTCAATGGCAGAGCACTTGCCTAGCATACCTAAAGCCCTGGGTTCCATTCCCAGTACCATAAAAAGTTTAAAAACAAGCAGCGCTCCAGACTAGAACTCTCTATGTGGCTCTCTGTTAAACCCCGAGGCCTTGATGTAGCTCACAAACTAACGAAGGTGCATCTGCCTGGGGAAGGCACGGTGTTGAACTCACAGGGCCTGCCAAGTGCTGGGTACTGCATGCTGGCTGGGACACAGGTACAGAGGGCCAAGGGGACATACTTTTCTTCAGCTGCAGTAAGTGAAAGAGTAGTTACAAAGGCTAAGCCTGAGAGGGAGGAAGGAGGACTCAGGAGGCAAGGTCACTCAAAGGACACACAGTCCACCCCAGCACAGTGCAATCACAGGAACCGCACATGACTGTGCTCCAGAAGCCCTCTTACCTGCTTGTTGGGATGAGATCTGTCAAAGCCCAGAAGAAGGTTGGAGGCTTTACTATGGAGGAGGAGATCAGCAGCCCGGAACGGGATGGAAAAGCCATGAATGGTGTTGCAAAAGTCAAATGTGATCCAGAGGTACTGGGCATAAGCATCTGCAAAGATGTACTGCAAGAGAAATCAGGTAAGCTCAGAGCAGCGCTTGGCCAGAGCCAGCCCACACTTCCCTAAGTGAAAGCACACATACGTGGGAAGGGTTAGGGGGTGTTTGCAGACCTCAGAAGGCTCCACAGTGGCTTTCCCCTGTCTCTTGGCAACAAAAAGATGCTGGCCACACCAACCAGTGAGGAAAAGGATGCAGTGACAGCCCAAGGGTACAGGGGTGCAGTGACAGCCACTAACTGAGCCTGTTTAATCCAGTAATGATTTTGGTCAAGTCTATTTTTTCTTCCAACTGACTTGACCATTCTCACTCTGGCAGGTCACATGCTCACAATCAGAGGGTGGCTGCTGCCAGCTGGGACAGACATATCCTGGTCTTTAGAGGGCCTGAAAACAGTCAAGACAGCTATCTGTTCTTGTGTCCTCTGAGCAGCTACAAGAATGCTTTTCCAGGAAATTTGCTAAAATTGCACCCAATGAAAAGACAAGCTGCTCTACTATGCCAGGTGACCAGGCAACTCTGGGGAACAACAGAGCTGGAAGACACACTCTGAGGCACAACAGGAAGCAGCTCTGGTGAGCAGGGGCCTTGCCTTACTTTGCTTCTGTGCGGGCCAGTGACTTAGAACAAGTTTGGTTAGATAGAGGCTCCCTCAAGAGTTCTCTAGGGGCAGGATCAAATAAACAGGTGTGTACACAGGCACGCCAGGGGCCAAACGTTGGGGATGCCACCAACGAAAAATCAGTATCTTTTCCCTTAGCAGCTGGCAACCTAATGTGGAAGACAGGCATGTCCATAGCTAACCACATTTCAGTGTTAAATGAGAATCCACAGGCAGAGTCCTATGAGAACCTGTCCAGCTTGAGATATCAGAAATGACTCTACAAAAGAGATGCGTGTTAAAGGGCAGGCAAGATTTTCACAGGGAAAGAACATTCCACATCTAGGACAGCTTAAGTTTGGTCAAAAAGGAGAGAAATAAAATGGTCAAGTGGGTTTACTGATAGCCTTGAGGGCCTGAGGAAATGATGGGAAAACAAGGCTGGGACACAGAGATACCGAGAGGTCTTGAGTGCACAGGAGAGACTTGGGGTCAGGCCTGTTCCCAAGAGAACCAGGGCAGCCCAGGGGATGAGGCCGTGAATCAGAAACGAGAACAACAGGGCACAGCTCCACAACCAGTCGTTCATGCCCTAGAAGACAACCAATCTGAGAGAATTAGCCCAAGGACACTGTTCCTAATTGATAACACCTGACCCAAATCAAACTCTGGCTCTGACTCCATTCAGCACTGAGCCTGAGCCTGAACAAATACTTTACACTTGTTCCCAAGTTGCTTTCATCTGCTACTCTTTCCCATTCAACTGCTTTCTCCCCAAATCCAGACCTAAACTTTCCAGGACCCATTTTGTGCATACTTTCTCCTGCATTTCTTCTCCAGCATTTAATGTAAATCTCCATACTCTGTAGAAGCCTAATTAAATCTAACAAAAAGGTAGTAAATGTTTTGAAAGCAAAAACTATCCTAAGTGATGTAATAAAAACAATTATGATCCTTGGAGAATCATCATAATTTTTATCATGAAAGTATTCCCTAGAAATAGCTTCTTTTCCTGCTTCCAAACCATCGTGATTACTAGGGAAGGGAGTATATTCTCAGTTCAAAAAAAGATTTCTCCACAAATCTATTTCATGGCTTGCTGCAATCTCTCATTCGTGAATCCAAAACAGTTTTGCACCCAATCACAGAACTCATTATTAGTGGGAGATCAGTTACAGAGAATTGCGGCCTAATTGGCCTCCTCTGTGAGCACAAAGGAGAAAGGCAGCAGGTTGTGTTCCTGTGGAACATGCAGGGATGATGGCATGTTGCAGGTTCTAGGGAAAAGTCAACACAGCTGAGATCAGATTGCTTACCTGGGCATGTACTAATGGATAATGGAAGGCAGATGAATCTCGGGTTATTCTAATCACTTGTACCCCGTGTTTGAGTGAATAAAATCAGGATGAGCCAGATGTTTGGGGCTCCTCTGCCTATGAGGGGAAAGAATAGCCTGCCTGCCTGCCTGCCTGCCAAACTGACTCTGTGTCTTTCATCCTCATTCACCTCCAGGTCAGGATGACAAACTAGCAGGACCAGGTCCCTACAAGTGGCACCTGGGAGGTGAAAGGCTACAGTGGGCTGGTTCTCCACAAGTGGCACCTGGGCAGGGACCTGGGACCAGTGTAGACCAGTTCACTACAATTATTATGATGGTATATAAAAATTTTAGGGGAACAATTTGCCTCCAGAATTACTGCATGCCTGCTATCATTTGGATGTGGTTTGTCCCCCATAGGTTCATAAAATGGAAGCTTGGTCCTCAGTGTGATAATGTCAGGAGGCGGTGGAACCTTTAAGAGGTGGAGCCTCATGCAAAGTAATTGGTTCACTTAGGGTTCTGCTCTCTGAAGGAACGAATACAGTCCTTTCCTCCCCACTCTCTGGCTTCCTGTCGCACCTCTCACACACACTTTCACCATAAGGCTGTCCACCGTGACTGTATGCAGCCAAAGGAGCCTGCATCAGAGGCCAAGTTGATGGGGTCAATCTAAGATTTTCAGTCTCCAAAACTATGAGCCAAATAAAACCTCCCTTCTTTATAAAGTACCCAGTCTCAAGTATTTTATTATAGTGACAGAAAATAGTTTAATACAATGACTTTCATAACTACAGGCTAAATCTGACTTCTCACTAAGATTCTACTTTAATTACATTTGTTACCTTCTCTGCCATCTCCATTTGGATGGATCAGGATACTTCACTGGGTTTAAAACTGAATTCTTCAACACCTTCCCACCAAAATCCAATTCTCCAGCCTGGGGCCCCAAGTTCCAACCATGCTCTATCCCAGCCCCATGACTTACAGTTGGGTTTTGACTACATTCCCTCCCCTTAGTTTCCATTCTCAAGTAGCTATCTACCCATTAAGTGTTCCTCCAAAATCACTTTCAAAAATCTGTGTCTTCCTTCTTATTCCCAGTGCTACTAGTGTGGCCTGTCCCTGTTAAAGACTGACCAAACAGCAGTCAGGCACTGGGTTTTATTTATCCTCATATATTCTAGGACTAGCAAGGTGTGAAATATGTGGTGAGGACCAGCTGGTTTGGGTGAGCAACTGAGCAACTTCATCACCCCAGTGGTTCCCTTTCCATGCTCTTTTTTAATCTTTCCCTTGCAACCCATCATGCATTTTTCCAGGAGACACATTTTCCTAAAAGACACTACCCTGCTTAAAGATTCTTCCATGGTTTCCCACAGTCCTCAAGGTAAAAGAAAATTCTCTCCATCTCAAAAGGGGACCAGATAGACACTGTAGAGTAGCTCGGTGCAAACGCTCTATCCCTGAGAAGCAATCTCCTAACTGTCCTGCACCAATACTACATGCATGTACTTTCAGCATTGCCATAACTTTTGTGTTATGGCTAGATGGCTCCCACCAACTCTACTCCACCTATTGACATTATGTGTCCATCCTGTAATCTGCATTCCTAATCCAAAGCACCCCATGAAGACTGTACTCCTTTGATCCAACCTCTATTAATCCTCCAGCTGTACTTTGCAACAAGTTCCATTCATCATGTACACATGGTGCACCTTGCTGTTATGTGATGCATCACACAGGCACATGGTAAGAAAGCACAGATTTTCCCATCCTACTGTTAAGTCTGGCTGTCAAGTTCACTGGCAGCTAACCCCATAGGTCTGCCAACAGTGCTGCCTTGCAGATGTTTCCTAAACTGTGTGATCTCAGGAACATCTTCACCTTCTCCTACTTCTCCAGCACTCTTTGCAAGCACTGAATATTCCAGAGGAGATTCATTCTTTCCTCTGAAAATACACACAGTACACCACTGCAAAGACGATAAACTGAGCGGCAAGACGTATCCATATGTTATCAACAGAAGCGACAATCTCCAGTTTTGAGTGCAGAAACCAAGAGTACAGTGAGGGGGAAAAGGGTGGATGGAGCAGGCAATGAGGGAAGAAATGGAAACAGAATTGTTTACAACTTTCCCTAAGACTAATCTCTGCCTGGGAAATGGCAGACTCAGTTCTCACTTCTGCTAAGGCTGAGGCTGTGAAGCACACTGCACTTAAATGGTCCTTTTCAAAGAAGCCAGAATCAGTTAAACGCTACCTGATCCATCTTGGGGGCTGGCAAGGCTAGTGGAATAGCCAGGTGGCTGAAGCTACACAGAAGGCTAAGAAGAGGAAGTGAGGCTGCAGGCTATGCGAAAATAGACCTGAACGGTCAGGTGCCCCACAGCCACTCCACCTCCATCAAAAGGCAAAGCTGCACACTGGAGCTGGCTGCCTCCTCATTCCCTCTTTCCCCTTCCACAGGCACACATTCCCCTCAGCCTTCCATGTGCCCTTCTCTCCTGACATTTTAACCCTCCAGAGTAGCTGCTGACATTAGCTTCAAGTGCTGACTTGTGGGGGCCTAGCACCCTGCTATTGACAGGGAGGTACCCAGCCCTGTGTGGTTTATCTGGAAGTGGTAGGTCTAGTGAGGCAATGTGCCTTCCAAGGAACAAAGGTAAAAGTCACAAATGCAATCAGCATAATAAGAATCATCACTTCCTTCCTGAGATGTCTCAGAAGGGTAACAGCTTTCTCTGGGGAACTAGAAAGGCTCTAACAAAGTCTGCCTCCCTCCCTTAGCCTGCTCCAGACCTCAGGTCCAGCCACATAGAGTTCTCCAAGAAGGTAGCATTTCTGTTCTCCTAACTCCCCATCCCCTCCAACTGCAAAGCGCAGCCAACGTACCCACAAGTAAGCTAAAATGCATCACTCTGCATGGCAGGCAGTACTCAGGCTACACATATGTGGCACATGCGGCCCCCATCTCACCATGCAACACCAGAACCTCTTTTATTGCAATCATCCCTGCGTTCTTCTTCCCTCTGACCCTGAAGCCACGGCCCCTGTTGAGCCCTGTACTCACCTAACACTCCAAAACCCCCTGTCCTCTGCCCGCACCAAACCTCCTCTGAGGGTCTCAAGCATCATCCTTCCCGCCTTCAAATTTTCAGACTCCAGGTGTGAGCAGTTAGTTTGCTCGCCACAACCCACAACTACCAGGAAGGAAAATGTAAGCCACTTGTAGACATTTGTGCCCTGAAGGTGGGCAGAGCTCGACAGAGCTGAAAAGGGAGAGTCCAGAGCACTACAGGGCAGCTTCAAGGTGTGGTTACTGCCACAGTGAGAGAGAGAATGCAGAAATCTAACAGTAATCACAAGGATTAAACATGGCCTAACAAAGTGAGCAATCCAAGTGTCATTTGTTTCTTGCTAGGCAGGGGTGCACAGATGTAATCAGGGGAGAGGTGGCATAACCAGCAATCAGGCCCTGAAGTGAGCTCTTCCCCTTTCAGGAATCCAGAGGTAAGTGAGCAGGGGAATCAGGCCACCAGTAGAGCTCCTAGGATCAGGCCTGACAAGCCACAGGAAGGGGACAGGAGGGGAGGGGCACCAAAGCCAGCTGTCTGGCCCACAGAGCCAGCTCCCTCCACTACTTTGCTTATTATCTGAGGGGGAAACTGCTCACTTGCCCAGCAGTTAGGTAAGAGAGAGGAATTTGCACCTAACTGTTTCTTCACTTAAATCATTAGGCAGGACTGATGAGTAATCAGTATGCACCAGTAATGACTATTCCAGTTATTATTTTTTAATTGTGTTGTACCAGCTAATAAATAGCCATAGCTGGGGAAACCCCAGAGGGGCTCCTCCTAAAGCTCTAAAGTCAGGGCCCCTACCTCAGAACCTCCTGCCAATTTAGCAACTAAAAGATTAAAGTTTGGCCCACCAGGGGCCTCCTGGACCCAGCTACCTCCAGACAATCTCTGTTCCAATTAGTCAGGGCCTCAGCCACACCAGTTGCTAAATATTTTTAATGCAGCCCCTGCAAGGAGACCACATGCAACCTGAGAAGCCAGTGGTGGGGCCCTGGAAGAAGATTCTTGTGGGTCTCCTTCATTGAGCCCATTCTGTATAAGCAGAAAGTAGCAGCTCCCCTTACCTTAGAAAACTTCCACTACTAACAAGTGTTTCTACAAACGGTCTTTCCCTTGAAGAAGCCATTCGACCCTAGAAAGAAGCTAGGCAACATAAGAGGGGTAGAAAGCAATTTAACACAACTCCCAGAGCTAAGTGCTACCAGACCAGCAGGAAAGCCTTGCAGGCCGTTGAGTTCCTGCCCTCCCTCTCCACCTGCGTGGAGGCCCAGTGTCAAAGCCCCCTTGAGTCCAACTCCCTGGGGGTTCTGACCCAAGAAACAAAACCTCCAGGCATGCCACCTGGGGAAACAAAGCAGGAGGCGCAGCCATATCTGCTGCCTTGGTTTTCTTCTGTATATTTACATAGGTTCAGAGAAGAGGAAAGAGGAATGCACAAACACACTCATGTCTGCACACATCCATGCATACACACCCATGCTGCGATGCCAACTAACCAAGAGTTCAGCAGCTGCTCTTGGAAACCATCGATTAGACTGCCAAGCAAGTCCCAGAATAGCTGGACAACATTTTTGCCGTAAGTTAGGCAATTTATTGGTTGGCATATTTTCTGTGGTTTAACCTACCCTTGTTTGTCTGGAAATCCTGCCTGACCCGTACGTGCCTGCCGGATTATGTATAGACCCACCCACCCTAAGAACTGTACTGTCACAATCTTCCAGGTTAGCAGAAACACAGTTGATGGCTACCAGTCACGCTGCAAAGACCACGAAGGGCTCCGTCTCCCAGCACCCATTCAGAGTAGCAAGCTTCCCAAAACACAGTCCTGTGAGGTCCGAACTGTCTGACTAGCAGCTTCCTTACCCGCTTATTGTCCGCAGGACTATGGTAGAACTGGGCAATCACAGCTTCACTGGTATTTCCTATGCCGAAGTTCAGCTTCTCTGAAATCTTACTGAATGATTTTCCATAGTCGTAAGACACGTATACCTGGAATACAGAGCAGAAGAAGAAGAACAGAAGAGAGTTGGTTGAGGAATCAGCCAGAAAGATCTTCACTGTTCTTCCCAGCATTCCCACTCTGGATCCTGCATATAGTTTTCACTGGGTCCCTGACAACATGAACTACAGATGCTGCCAGACGGCCCACAAAAAGAAAGCAGAATTCCTCTGTATCTGTCCCCAGGCTTGTGGGAGGCAGAAAGCACGGAAGGGCTGCAACCACCTCTGCCTGTAGTGCGTTGCCCTCTTTTCTGAGGCAAAGCTAAGTCCCTGAAGCACGGGGCAAACACAGAAACAATGACAGCATCCCCATGATGGCCAGGTTAAGTGTTTAACAAATTATATCCAGAGACAGAGAGAATGTGCTCCTCTGAAAGGATAAAAGGCTAGAAATTTGTTTTGCCTTCTGTGGAAATGAATCCAGAAGGGCAATCTAAGTCTGTATCCCTTTGTTGAGAAGTTCATTTCCTAGAGCATCCCATGCTCAGAGAAAGAAAACCCTCATGGGCCTCCATGAGATGAGAGTCTTAAGTGATTAAATATCACACAGGTGTAGCTCAGAGGGGAGGACTTGCCTAGCATGCCTGAGACCCTGGGTTCCATTCCCACCACTGAGAAAAATAATCAGTACCATAACCCCTTTCCACACTAGTTGTTGTGTGATTCTGTGGCATGGGAGATAATAGTGGCAGCAGGATCCATGTCCAAGCTAATAAAATTGGCTTCCTGGTTTCTCGCAATGTAGTAACCACATTGATAAGAGAAAGAACAATCGTCATTCACTGAGTGCTTACTATGTGCAGAGACAGTACCAACCTCTTCCAGTGAATGAGCTCAGGGAACTCTCACAACAATCCTATGGCAAACGCAATTGTTAAAATCATTTTACAAAGAGGACAATAAGGGCTCATGAGATTAGGTACTCGCCACAGTCATACAGTAAGCCACAGCCTGGGATCCTGACTTAGGCTGCCGGCCTTCAAAGCCAGGGATCTCAAAGCCATTATCATCTCAACGCATGGAGGGCAGCATGGCAGCAGTCAGATAAAACAGACCTAGACTTGACTACCTAGGAGACATGAAAAGTCATTAGCATAATCAAGAGCCTAAAATAAAACAAACCTGGTAGATGATTGTAACAGTGAAAATAATAACTCAGTCATTTTTCAAATGATTTAGGGGAAAGAAAATAGAGGGACACACTAAATAAAAATGTCAGCTGAATCCCAAGAAGAATGAGAATTACTGGGCAAATCCCAAAAAGTGTATGGCCAACCCTTCCCATTTGATTCCATAGTGAACATGCTTTGAGACTTTCACAAGAGCCAGAAACTATGTTGGACACCAGAAGTATAAATATAGGCACTAATGAAAGACATGGACAGGCAGACATGTAAACATGTAGATGTTTGCTGACACACCCCCGGTAAACCACGAAAGACAGCAGGGCTCTACACAGGGAACTGACAGTTCATGAAGGTCATTAACATTTAATAGAAGTCAAGTTAGAAGCAGCTAAGACAGAGGCTCTGCCTTTTTCTGAGTCACCATGGGAGGAACTACTAGACACACAGTCTATGTTCCCAACAACCAAAGGCACAGTAAAAGCCTGCTCCAAAAGCAGCTTCAGAAATTCAGCAGGCTGAGAACTCACAGGTAGTTTGGGTGGGTAAAAAGACAAAGTGGGACTCTTCACTTCCATTTCTAGGCCAAGAATGAACACCAAGTCCCAGGTAGGTTCAGAAGTTGTGCATAGCGAGCTAAGGGCTTCTCAAACAGAGAACTAAAGCCCTTCCTGGCTCTAAAATCTCCTAACTTGATAATTCACTATCATTTAGTTCTTGAGCGACACAAATGTGATATGTTCACACAAGGTAGCATTTTCCAGCATCTAATACGCTTTTGTATTATCATCTATCTCTCTTCTTCTTTAAAAAATCTCACAAGGTAGTTTTACCTTCAGGACATCTCAAAGATAGCACGTAGTCAGCAAAGACTTTTGCAAAGAATAAGTACAATTATAAATCAAAGAGCAACTAAACGAATGTGTTAAATAAATTAACAAAAAAGTGAACTGAATGAATCAGTGAGTGACAGAGAATACGGTTATCCTTCTGTACCCAGAGGGGACTTGGTTGCAGGACCCCATGGATACTAAAATCTGTGGATGGTCAAGTTCTCTATATAAAACAGAATAGTATCTGCATGTCACCTACCCACATCTTCTGTGTATTCTCAATCCTCTCTAGAGTACTTATATTACCTATGACAATGTAATTGCTATGTAAATGACTGTCATACAAGGAAGGTGTGTGTGCATGTTTAGTACAGATGCAATTGTTTTCCTACCATTTTCAATTTCCAGTTGACTGAATGATAAATGTGGAACCCACAGGTACGGAGGGTTGACTATCATGATTTCCATTTAAGAAAAAACAAAAACTAAGACAGAAGAGAATGACTAGCCCAGGGTCCTATTGTTAGTAGTTTAAAAAAAATTAGGTGACCTTTTTTCCAATTCCAAACTAAT
The DNA here is from genome assembly GCA_004365215.1 of Cuniculus paca. Classification (NCBI taxonomy): domain Eukaryota; kingdom Metazoa; phylum Chordata; class Mammalia; order Rodentia; family Cuniculidae; genus Cuniculus; species Cuniculus paca. The sequence goes on from RJWT010019065.1 coordinate 16,884, forward strand.
CATCTTTTCAGTCTGCAAGTACCTTCTTGGAGATGTTCTCTTTTCTGTTCTTTGATCCTACTGTACACCAAATGACAGTCTCAGCACCAGAAGAAGTACTGGCCAGCAAGGAAGAAAAGACCTACTCCAGCCGGGCGTGGTGGCTCACGCCTGTAATCCCAGCACTCGGGGAGGCTGAGACAGGAGGATCGTTGTGAGTTCAAGATCAGCCTGGGCTACAACGTGGGCTCAAGGCCAGCCTGAACAACATAGTGAGACCTTGTCTCAAAAAGACAAGGGCTGGGGATTTAGCTCAGTGGCCTAAGTGCCTGCCTGGCAAGCACAAGGTCATGAGTTCAATCCCTGGTGCCGCAAAAAAAAGACCTACTCCAGCAAAGTACAGTCTTTCCTGGATTTTCAGCCACTGTCCCCACTGTGTGCTTGACGGTGAAACCATTCTCACTACCAAAAAGCTCTTTCTTATTTCCCGCCCCACCCCCCCAGCAAGCAAAACCTATCTCTTGGGTCTTTTATTTATTAGTGGTTAAGAGTATGTATGGCTGAGCATGGTAGAGCACTCCTATAATCCCACCTACTTGGCAGGCAGAAGCAGGACAGTCACAAGTTTGAGGCCAGCCTAGGCAACTTTGCAAAATCCTGTCTCAAAAACTAAAAAGGGGTCCAGGGAGGATTTAGCTCAGTGGCATAAGTGCCTGCCTAGCAAGTGAATTTGATCCCCAGAATCAAAAAAATTTTAAGAAAGTAAAAAGGGCTAGGGATGTAGCTCAGTGGTAGGCTACCCCTGGGTTGATCTCCATTTCTGGGAAAGTAGGTAGTGAATAAATACATAAGCATCCATCCTATACCTCAAAGCAACCATAGTCGCTCATCAACCTGCCTTGCCTTCTCCAGGTCAAACAATTCCAATATGGTATTTTTATCTTACCCTTGTAAGTCTAATTTCCATTTCATTGACACTGACCATAAGCACCACAGGGAAAATACCAGCTCAAGGCTGGTGCAGTTATCCATTTATCTCTAAACAGAGTAGTATACAGAAGGCCTTGACTGTGCTGAGTTAAACTTCAGTGGGCTGATGGCTTTGTGGACCCCATCCTGCACCCATAAATGTGAGTTCCGACTTAGGCTGTTTCTGTCCACAGCAGCAAGATACTGCTGATTCACTGTCCACTGTCATCTCCAGGTAAACTAGAGCTGACACCCCATACACCCTCTTCCAGGGCTACCACAGTTTGTTTCCATCCAGACACAGCTTTCTGCACTGATTAGTCCTCTCTGACCTCAATATGACACTGTGTTTGTTCCCTGTAGAAGAAAATTTAACATGGGAGGAGTTACTAAGCTGCCCATAGTTGCTATTACATCATTTTCTTTCCTACAAAGATGGTCATCTGAAGTACACAGTTTAAAACTCTTTTCCTTGTACTTTAAGACTAGATAAATAATAATAATAATAATGGGGGGACTAAGATGTACTGAAAACATCTCCCATCTGGCACCTTTCCCAGTCTTGTACAGGACTGCTTCTCAAATTTTAATGTGCGTACAAATTACCACCCAGCAGGACACTGGCCAAGTACAGGTTCTGATTCAAAAAGTCTGGGTGGGATCTGAGAGTATGCATTTCTAAACAGCTCCCAGAAAATTTTCATGTGGTCCACACAACACACTTTGATACACACGACACACTTT